>CM076584.1:1673232780-1673393309 GCA_034641835.2 Pinus albicaulis | reverse complement strand
TGAAGTGAGGATTAGAGAGTTGGATAATTTCAATGGGAAAGGTGAGTTGGTGAGTGGATGATTGTGAAACAAAGGGTTGATGATAAAATATAGCTCAATAAAGAGTGGTAGTCAATGCACCTCAATGAGGTCTAATGAACACACTAGAGTGAGGTTACGAGAGATATGTGATTACAAAGTAGCAGGTTGGATGCAATGTAGGAGGAGATTGTGAATGAGAAAGAATCAAATGACCTAATGGGAAACGATATCCTAAGGCCAACAGAGGATGAGAACCTAGTAGTGGGCATGGCACTAGACAATAGCAAAGTTGGCCTTATACCAACCCCGCACCTTATGCTTATTAAATACAAATAGGTAACACTACACTAGCGTGTTAATAATGGTTCAAGTCCACCTCGTAGCTAGCTTACTTATGGAGAAACAATAAAAAATTAGAGGAAGTAGTCTTAACAATATTGCAATTTCTGAATATTAAGAGTAGCACACTTGGGATTTTTAGCTATTTAGAGCAAAAAAAACAAGAGTTTCATGAATTTTAGTACCTATGATGCTTTGAAATTATAACCTAGGAGCATGTAAGAGAAATAATATTAGAGTGATGTACTATTTAAAAAAAATTAGTCATATGTAAATGCTTTGGAAAAAAAAACATAATGATCCACATACCTTGATATAAAAAAAACCTTAAAAATGTCACTTTTAAAATCTCTTATGTAGTTACCTCATGTCATTCAGGTAGATATCACAATTACTTATGTAAGTAATCGTGTGATCATATTTTTCGTTCTCTTAAACGAAATCTTTCTAGACATGCACCCCATCAAGAATAAATCATCCTAACATATACATTTGAAGTAATATAAATCATCCTATGACTATCCTCGAAAGAATTCTCACCCATAGCCTTCGTGATGGTGTAAGGATCGTATCAAAATGGTATGAGATTCTTCGGGAGTTTGTTAATTTCTCTTTATGCAAGTCCAACCATAACTCGTCACCAACTCCGAAACTTATGTGGATCTGAATGGATTGCATATCTACTTGTACTTGGAGTTTGAAACTTCCTATAAAATATCATGAACTCGTTATTGAATTTGTTAGATACATTCCTCAAAATTGGTTTCGTTGCTTACCTCGTTCCAAGTTTGGGAGGTATCTTCATGTGTTATTCCATGAATATAGCTACATCAATTTGTGTCAATTTTTTGGGACCCCAAGCACACCTTAAAAAGGTTTGTGGGAAATAGAAATATGAAGATTTATGTCAAATTTTTCTGTTGAAAATATGGAAGGCTTTCAACATGCATATGTGGATCCTCACAATTGTATACTCTAAGGACATCTACAATAATCATATCGAGTATTTTTTATCATTATCAATCTAGGGATGGAAGGTAGTGGATTTG
This sequence comes from Pinus albicaulis, assembly GCA_034641835.2. Lineage (NCBI taxonomy): Eukaryota > Viridiplantae > Streptophyta > Pinopsida > Pinales > Pinaceae > Pinus > Pinus albicaulis. Next base: position 1,673,391,900 of record CM076584.1, on the reverse strand, counting down.
GTCAAGCTTGATGTCTGTCATGGACCGGAGGTTAAACCAAAAAATACTCGAGGAACCTATTATCCCTATCAAGAAATATGATCTTTGGCAACCCAAAATGAACCAAAATATGCTCAAAGAAGAGCTTATGAGTGAATTTTGTTTCAACAATCTTCTTATAGGGTGCCAAAATTCCCGCTCCAAAGGAAGTGATCAACAACAACTAAAAACACATTCGTTACCATACTTTATTGATGGGAAAACATTTTATAGAGTATGAAAATTCCTACTATTGAAAAAATGCAAGAAGAAAAAATCTCAATTTGACTTTGCCTTGGTCAAATTGAGAAAAATCAAATTTCCACATCAACAGACAACTTGGAGCGAAGTTAATCGAGGTGACATGGATCTTGTCACTAATTTAGTTTATTAAATTCAAGTTAGAGGAGTTGTAGTTCAGGTTATGCATATTTGATTGCTAATTTGTAGCAATCAAGGTCGCTTATTTCAAGTTGCTTTCGGTTAAACTAGTTCTAAATTTTGGAGTATCTAGTGGAAGATCAGCTGTGTAGTGGGACTTCGAGTCTAACTCATTTATCATCTAGTTTAACCGATCAATCAACCCAAAATAGCTAGTGCATGCAGATAATTTGAGCTCTCCATCTCGTGGTGGAGATTCCAAGGCACCGCACAATTAATTATATACTACATTGAGTGTACAAGAATTGTATTGGTCAAGTGATCAACCCTAGGAAATTGCACAGTTGAAAATGTTGACTTGAAGTGGAGTCTTAAGCAAGAAATAAGAGATGGAGAGGAGGAATGGACTGTTTGAATGATTTCGGGAAAGATCGGTGAACAATTGAATTCTCTCCTACTTTTATTTCTTTCTCTATGATTTTTCTCCTTGTTTTCGTCTTCGGGGGAAAATGTAGATGCAAGTCAAGGAGGGAACCCTTTCTCTCTCGCGAGGGAAAAGGGTAAATGTTAGTGTTTTATTTTTTGTTTAATACCATATAAACCTTTGTCTCTAACTCTATGGAAGGGACTTAGCTATTTAGTGTATAATTTTTTATTATTATATCACCATATTTTATGGAAATTTATTTGAAAATGGTCATTTTTAAGTAATTTATTTTTTATTCTAGTGTATAAGCAAAATAGAGTGACAACTAATTCATTAATGTTATTTAAGGAAAATTATATTATTTGAAATTATTTATTTGCGTGTGCCATTAAGGGGTGGACTTTCACTATTGCAAGATACTTTTGTTTATTGATCGGCTAACTTATTTCCTTGTGTATAAGGAAAACAATTTTTTAGTCAATAAGAAACAATTTAATCTTATTCTATTGCCAAAACATAGTTCTTTATTGCCAAAACATGTTCTCCACGAGGTTTCAATGTGGTTATGCTTAATGTCAATTCAATTTATCTATTTTAAAGAAAACCCACACTATCACCAAATTCAATTCTTTATTGCCAAAACATGTTACGGGATGAGGTTTCAATATGGTTATGCTTTAATGTCAATTCAATTTATCTATTTTAAATACAACCCACGAGTATCCAAATTTAAATGGAGCTTAATGTATAGTTTTTTTATAAATAGAAAAAAAACATCCATTTCAATTTCATATCTATGAAGCTTTGGAAAGGGATCAAAAAAGAAATTAGGATGTCAATCGGTGTTTAGTTTGGGTGGTTAAGAGGAGTTGTTATCATCATTTGTCTAAGGCCAATCTTACTTGTGATGTTTTCATTCCTTATGTAGGGTTTGCATTATCTTTTGGATTTCCAACTCAACCTTTTGAATTCCTCCTTTCTACCATGACTAGTTTCCAATATGTTTTGCATTCAAATCATTTTTAAGTTATTATTCATTTTATGTTAAGCAAATTATGTATTGTGTTGCTTACATCTTGGTGCTACAAAAGATGGTCTTGTGGGTGTATTTATTATATGGTGAACAATAGATTATATGTGTTGTGTATGGAAATAAATTTGTTTCTTACACTTCTTAATATGTTGAACTATGTTTGGTTGTTCTTAGTTAATGTAACAATGTATTTAGACACTACCTCTATTTTAGAATACGAGTTTTCTAATAGACAAAATCCCTCAATTCTCTAACATGGTATTAAAGCTAATGGTTTGAAATGTAGCATGTTGCCTACAAGTCTTATGCAAGTTGTAGATTCTCTTAAAAAGTCAGATTTTTTTAGTGGATTGGTTCAAGGTTTCTAATTGCAAACTAAATCTAGGATCAAATCAGTGGGTCAACATTATGAGTTTCAAGATATATCTTATAAATTTTAATGGACACAAGTATGGAATTTGGGCTCAAATATATGGGAACATTGTTGAAGAGTGAAGAATCATAGTACTTTACAAAAATGGTGGTTCTAATCCAAGGGATAGCTAATAAAAAAAATCATCAACATGAAGACGGATGAGGTTATAGGAGTCATAAAAACCTCCATTTCAAAGTGGATTCAATGTCATAAAATCCATATCAACTACTCATATAATCCATATGATTTAGTATATCAAAGAGCTATAAATTGATGCTTATTTTACCATAAGACCCTACAAACCCTATATTCTCCTTGCAAACCTTAGCCTCTATAATAAAAGCAACAAAGTTCCTACATAATTTACAATGTCATGAACTTGAGAATTCCACCAATTTAGTGACACTCCAAACAAATTTTTTAGAAAACGAAATGCCTAGCTCAAAAGACTCCATTCATGGAATTGATCACCATGGTGTCACTCTCTAGTAAATACTTTTTTGGTGGACTCACCAATATAATTTATTTTGATCACTCTCCACAGATTTCTCACAAGGCATTAATTATGTTGGGATATATCTTACACAATATTTTTAGTGGCCTTGTGGTTCCATGACACACACCTAAAACATGGAATCCATAAAGGACATAAATTAAATGGTGTAGTCCCTCTCATAGTATATTAACACTCTCACCCAAGTCACTCGATGCACCATAGACCAACATGCCTTCCCTCATTATGCAAGTTGGCCTTTATTTTGAGAAGATTAGGAGTTGGAGGGTAAGCATGAAAAGGGTGTAATTTTCCCAAGAAGAGTCTCTCATAAGGATAAGCACTTTAATGAGAAAGAAAATCACAATATTGACCACTCACTTCTTACAATTCCCTCACCATAAAAGAACCCTAAAAAATGTCATTCTTAAAATCTCTGTGTAGTTTCCTATTGTCATTCAAGTCGAATCTCATAATTACTTATGTCATTAATGGTGTGATCATTTGTTTATTCTCTTAAAGGAATTGTTTCTAGACATGCACCCCATAAAACATAAATCATTGAGTCAATATGAATGGAAATGAATGAATAAGAGGGTGTGTCAACGAGTGTCGCATGCCAAGAGGGGGAGTGCAAGGCATACTAGGGAATTCTAGGGCATGTCAAGAAGTGTCTGGGTGTGGTAACATGTGCCAAATAGTACCCAAGGCATGCCAACCATGCCAAGACATGACATGTGTTAAGGAATGACAAGATGTGCCAGTGTTAGGGTATGCGAACGCGTGTCAAGTAGTGTGGGGTGATAAAATGGAACACCAAGTTAAAATGCAAATAAATGAACATATATGAGGGTTAATAATTTCAAGACCTTACCTTTTTCAAGGGGGGGGCATGCTAGGCATACCAACACTAGTGCCAATACATGTCAAGGGGCCAAGTGCTAATGTGTCTTAAGTGCCAAATCATCCTCTTATTACTTCTCTCTTAATTGTGAATAATTGATTTCAAATAAATTTTACCTTAAACCATGGCGAGGCATTCCGGGGAGCATCCAAACGCATGCCAAGAATTGTCAAGCCATTAACGGATGAGGTATTGTGTGATGTTGCTCCTCTTGATGTGTCCGATGTATTATTGGGCCATCCATACTTGTGGAGGTGACATGTTGTGTACAAGTCTAGGCCTCGTGTATGTTATTATACCTTTGGGAAATAACTTGTACGAGGATACTAGAGGTAGTACCATCTCATGCCATCTCTTTAACTATCGCAAAAACAACGTAGTAAGATTGTTTCCCAAAACAAGGAATTTATTTTCCTTTACAACTTGCTCATAGAGGAAAGAAGAATATTGTGGCCACAACCTCGAAACAGGGCTCCCCTACATGAATGCAGCTAGACGGACAAAAGTCATGGAGGAATACGAGGACATTTTCTCCTCACTCACGTAGGTTCCTCTACACCGTCGGGACGAGCACTCCATTGATTTGAACCTCGACGCACCACCGCCGATATTTCCATACCTCATGTGAACACACAAACAAAAATCCACACATGTACTCTCCGAGGTGATAAAGACACCAAATTTACTAAATGCATCCAACATGTTCGCCCACTGGGTCCATGACATCTTCGACAAATTCAATACCAGTTCAGATAGAATTTGCCTCATCTCCTAAGGATCTCAATGAAATGGGGACAATTTCTTCCTAAGGGGCGAGGAATGATCTAGGTGGATATTGGTGGCCACCCACCTATTCCATTTGCACCCGCACCATCGGTTCATTCATTTTTCACTTTCAATACAGACTTACTATTTTTAGCAGTGTTTTCGGGTACCGAACGTCTCGAGCCATTCTGGGGCCCTAATAATCCCAGTGGATATTGGGGGACACCCACCTATTTCATTTGAACCCCCACCATCAGTTCTTTCGCTTTTTTCAATTTCGGCACAACTTACTATTTTTAGCAACTTTTTCAGGGTCCCCGAAATTTTCGGGAGCCGTTTTGAGGCCCTAAACGACATTTTTTGGGAAAACAAAGAGTAACATGGGTCCATGGATTGATGTTGCTCACATAAAAAGTTTGTATTCCTTAGATATATCTTTATAAAGAGGTATGGTGCACGTCAAACGGAGATCGTATGCCAAAGTTACGTCCTCGGGAAGTTGAAACACCAATTTACCCAAACGGGGCCCATAGTTTTGGCGCTTCATCTCCTAGGGTTAGGTTTTTGGATGTTTATGGGTTTTTTCATTATTTCTAAATAATAAATAGGCCCTCGAGCCTCATTTTAAGACAGTTCATATGCATGTAGCCGCCACATCTCTTCTCGAGAGATAAGCTACCATTGCCCTAGCTAGTTTATTTTGATTACTGTCTCGTAAACATTTTTTCAATTATTTGATATCAATGAAATGAAGTATTATTTCCATCGCATCTATGTGTTTATTTTTATTTCTATATTTTTATTGTGTTCCCGCATAAATTCGGATTAGTTAGGCGGTGCTCAAGCATGCTAGAGGCCAAGGAAATATGCCAAGATGTGCCAAGTGCTAGTTGGGTGTGTGAATGCATGTTAGGGAGTGTTATGGAGTGCCGTGGGAAAAACAAGGGAGCACTAGTTTCAAATACATGGAAATGAATGAATAAGAGTGTGTGACGGGGATTCTTAGACGAGCTATAGGTGTGTAAGGAGGGAGTGATAAGGTATGTTAGTGTAGTGCCAAGGAATGCTAGAGTGGCAGGGGCGACATGCCAAGATGTGCCAAGTGTCGAGGTTGTTCCAATGTGTGCTAGGGAGTGCCACGAAAGAAAGAGGGAGAACTAGTTCAAAATTCATGGAAATGAAAGGATAAGAGTGTGTGATAGGGAGTGCCATCAAGTTCCAAGTGTGCTAAGGAGGGAATCATGACAAGGTTATATCCTAGGCAATTCTAAGGCATGCTAGAGTGTTACAGGGCATGTCGAGGGGAATGGTAGGGTGTGTTAGGGAATGCGAGGGGGATGTTAACACATGCCACATAGTGCTAAGGGATCATTATAATTTCCGGGTTTTATGGGCATGTGAAGATTTAAACTATGTTGCTTAGTTGTTTTATGGCCACGATTGGACGTGAGCTCGGAATTGGTAACTTGTTAAGTGGGACGAGTTAATATTGGATATGAGCAGACTAAGATGAGTTATAAGAAATTCTCGGGTAAACAAGGCATATTATAGTTGTAGTAAATGAAACTTGGCCAAGTTGTTGTAGTTAAGGTAATACTTGCAGAGTTGGGTTCCTAAGTCTAAAAGAAATAAGGGTAGTTATGAGGACATGATAGTTAAGGAGTGTCGAAGCGTGTCAATGAATGAAAATGTGTGCTAATTAATGCTAGATAGTTTCAATGCATGCCAAGGAGTGTTAGGGAGTGTCAGGGGAATAACAAGGGAGAACTAGCTCGAAGTGCATGGAAACGAATGAGTAACTAGAGTGTATGTCGTGGGAGTGTCGGTGAATTCCGTGTGTCCCATGGACAAAGTGTGTTAGGATAATTTCATAATAGGACTTGCCGAGGAAATCCTACCATTGTGATAAGGGGATGGACAAATCGGTTTCAAATAAAGGGAGACTTTGGGCTAGACACAACACTTTTTTTTCAATGACTTGATTGGGTTCCCAAGTCGTAAAAAAAATTAAGGCATTTCTATGAGGGGATGACAACTAGGGAGTGCCAAGGTATGCAGGGGAATCCCAGGAAGTGATAACACATGTTAGAAATTTCCAAGGCATGTTAGGCATTCTAATATGTGCTCGGTTCTAGGGTGTGGTGCCAACACATGCTAGGGATTCCCGTGGGAAACAAAAGGGAGGAATAGTTTCAATTGCATGGAAATGAATGAATAAGAGTGTGTGATAGGGAGTCTTAGCAAGTTCATGTGTGATAGGGAGGGAGTGACAAGGTATGATATGTAGTGCCAAGGCATGATAGAGTGCTAAGAAATCATGTTAAGATGTTCCAAGTTCCAAGGTGTGCCATGTGTGTGCCAAGGAGTGTTATGGAGTGCTAGAGAAATGCAAAGAGAGCATTATGTCATAATGCATGGAAATGAATGAATAAGAGTGTGTGACAGGGAGTGTCAACGAGTTCAAAGTGTGCTAAGGAGGAGTGACAAGGCATTATTGGCTATGCTTAGGAATGTTAGAGTTATAGAGTGACATGTAGCCAAGATGTGCCAACACATGCAAGGAAGTGTTAACTGGGAGTGCTAGGGAAACATAAGGGAGCACAGCGTTGAAATGCATGGAAATGAAAAAATAAGAGTTTGTGATTGGAGGTGTTAGTGAGTTCTAGGTGTGCTAAGGAGGGAGTGACAAGGTATCCTAGGCAATGTTAAGGCATGCTAGAGGCCATGTTGACATGGCAAGTTGTCCTAGGTACTAGGGTGTACCAAAACGTGCCAAGGAGTGTTAAGGAATGTTATGGGAACTCAAGGGAGCACTAGGTAAAAATGCATGGAAATGAATGAATAATATTTTGTGACTGAGAGTGTCAATGAGCTCTAGGTGTGCTAAGGAGAGACTGACAAGGTATGCTAGGCCGTGACAAGGAATTCTAGAGTGTTAGGGTGGCATGCCAAGATGTGCTAGGTGTTAGGGTGTGCCAATGCGTGCTAGGGAGTCTCGGGGAGTGTCAAGGAAACACAAGGAAGAACTAGATCAAAATGCATGGAAATGAACGAATAAGAGTGTGTCACAGGGAGTGTCAATGAGTTCTAGGTGTGTTAAGAAGGGAGTGACAAGGTTATATGCTAGGAAGTGCCATGATATGTTAAACTACTAAGGCATGTTAGGAAGTGCTAGGGTGTTTTAGGGTGTCTAAAAGAATGCCAAGGAATGTAGGGGATGCTAACACATGCCACATAGTGACGTTAAGGAATTTAAGACATGCCAGGTGCTATGGCATGTCAAGATGTAAATTATGCTTCTTAGTTGTTATACAACTACATTTGGATGTGATGAGACTTGTCTTGGTAACTTTTTAAAAAGGATGAGTTGAGATTGGACATGAGTAGCCTAAGATGAGTTATACGTAGTTCTTATGTGAAAAAATCATATGTTGAATTTCCACGACATATGAGAATATGTGCTTGGTCTTAGAACCTTTGATGCAAACACACTCAAGTGCCACAACACATCTACTTTGCACAAAGAAATGTACACACATTAGGGAATCAACTAGTGCACATGAAAATTTTTAACTTTTTCAAACCATTCTTCATTAAATTAAAAACTATAATAGAATAGGCTAGAGCTTTCATACCAGGGATCATGGCACTTTTACAATCACATCGATACAAGGAATACAACTAGGGCTTAGTGTCAATATTTTGATAACCAATCTACCTCGAAACAAGACAACACTTGACCCAATTTTTTTATGGTGGCCACACATAGCCCTTTCATTCCACATGTCCCGAACACATCTCGAAGTTCCTCTTGCCTCTCATTATGAAACTCCTCAATTTTCCTCTATCAATGAACTCAACTCTTTTAGATTAATGAAATCGGCTCAAAAAAACTTTTCCCTATATCTACCTCTTTGTTCCCTTAAGGTCTACAACACTTATGGTTTTTCGATTAGTTTTTCACAACTCGATTTGTGAATAGCTCTTTGTCCGCTCCCCACTTTTTTCCATCTTGCTGCTCCAAGATGACAAGTCTAGGGGCTATGGAGGTTTCCATTCTTCTCACCGACTCAATCCTCTACAATACGATGAACTAGGGCTATTGGCTAGCTCACTTGTCTTCTACTTTAGTCCTTCAAATTCTACACATCCTTAGGCCCAATACGCCTACCCTTACTATCGATCTTGTTTTCCTTCACAAGTACAAGAGTTTGGGCTCCTCTTTGACAAATCACCTAACAACCCTCCAACTCGTACTTGACCGCCATCAATTTTCCCAACCACGATCAATTTGTTTACCGATCTAGTGCCCACACTACTCTCATCCAGGGCTCTTCAAATGCGCCACCTAATAGTCATTTGATTCCTCTCAAAATCACTATTCTTGTGTACCAATTTCTTTGTTGTCCAATCTATGAACAAACTTTTAAATACTCCTCTTATCATCCTTCTAACAATTTTTAGATGACTGAACTAGGGTCACAAATCATCCACTAACGAGTCCATTGACTAATCGTTTATAGGCTACTTCGCATCTTTGTCCAAAACTCTACGGAAAGTCCACCAAAATCAACTCCTCTTCATGTCAATCCATTCCTCATATGGCACATTTCTTCTGCTCAATCTTACTGCCGAGTTCCACCTTCCTTTGGATTTTTCTATCTCCGCACATACTTTTTGCAAACCATCTTCCAAATATGTGGTATATATTGTAGAGATAGACCTCTCTCTAAGGGTCACGACCCCCCTTCTTCTACGCAGATTTGTCACTGTCTTAAGGGCATACCTTATGGATTGAAAATGCTAGGAAACCTCCCCTAACTAGGGCATTATACTTCTATTCTAATTTCTTTAGAACAAACCCTATCCACCCATAGAAAAAACAATGGCTATTGCCTCCATAAGAGACTCGACCTAGCTCATATGGATCCATATCTTCCGGGAATATCTTTGACTAAATCTTAACCTCGAACTTTAGATCTCTACGAACCTCAAACTACGGTTACCTCGATCAATATTACACCCTGTGGTTACTTTTGTTTTGGCCTAAATTATAGTGAAAACCCTCCTCCAGCTTGTGTTTATCTTTATCACGGATCTTGTATCCTACTAAACACCACAATATAGGGTCTCAACCCTCTCATCTTGTTTCAAAATTTGATGTGGCCTTCACACGTAAACACCATTGAAATCACATGCCCAAATTCTCATGAGTTGCCTCTCTTGAGCTCGATCTTCCATAACAGAACCAATAGTATGCCATCCTACTTTGTATATCGAACCCATTAAGGTATGTGGAATTCTTGTGAACCCTCACGTGATGATATTTCTCTTGGTGGATGATCATGGCCTCCCTTCTAGCAACCCTTACTCAACCCTCTAACTCGACCAACTTTAGGACTTACATCTCTCCCCTGACCTCCTTGATCAAATGAGATCCTTCTCACTTGATATTCTTGCCTTCGTAATAAAGCCTCCTTAAATATATTTTCCTAGCTAGGCCCATGTAAGAACCCTCTATAACTTACAAGCTTTATCCACTTAGACCTTAGGAAATATTATTTATCCCTTTTAATTTTCTTGTATTTTAAACCCCCATCTTAGGTCCAAAACCCCTTCACTTGGGTTCTTTGTCCACAAAGCCTTTTGTGACCAAACTCACACAAACCCATCTCAATAGGCTTTGGATTACCTCCGAGCTACACAATTCACAACATAGTCTAGTTGTATTAATCGTAACTTGGTCAAGCTCTTGTAGTCAAGTGAGGATTTGGTTGGGTTCCCAAGTTGCAAATTAAGTAAGGGTAGTTGTGAGGGAATGATAGCTAGGGAGGGTTAGTGGGAATGCCAAGGAATTAAAATGTATGCTAACACATGCCGAAAAAATGTCAATGCATGTTTAGGAGTGTTAAGGAGTGTCGAGGCATCACAAGGGAAAACTAGGTCAAAATGCATGGAAATGAACAAATAATAGTGTGTGACAGGGAGTGTCAATGAATTCAAGTGTGCCAAGGATGAAGTGTGTTAGAAGAAGTTCATAATAGGATTTGCAAGAGGCAAGCCTATGATTGCGATAGGGGTTCAACAAAGCATTTTTTAGACAAAGGAGACCCTTTGTGTTTGGGCACAACACTATTTTCCCTCTCTATCTTTTTTTTAAATGACATGTGGCACACTTTGGCGAATGTCATGTTTTAAACTATTTTTGACAATTAAATATTATACATTTTTATGTATAAGTTTTGCGCACTAAACATGCCAACTTCTATCTTGTGTGTCTTGTGTATCTTGTGGTTCTTTCAAACTCTCAGTTAATGCTCTATTTTTATATGAGCTTGGACTTACATGTGAAATATTTCTCATAAGCTATGTTGCTTAGTTGTTTTTTGGACATGGATAGATGTGATCCTTGACTTTGTAATTTCTTAAGTGGGACAAGTTCAACTTGGACATGAGTAGCCTAAGATGAGGTATAGGTAGTTCTTGGGTGAACAAGGCACAATATACTTGCCGTAGGTGCAATGGTTAAATTTTTTGCGGTCGAAGCAAGCTAATGTCACATGAAACTGTAGTAGCTAAGGACTTGATTGGGTTCCAAAGTCGTGAAAAAATTTAAGGCTAGTTGTGAGGGCATGAGTGTCAATGCATGCTAGGGAATGCCGACATGTGCCAGGATAGTTTGAAGGCATGTCAAATATTTTAATATGTGTCAAGTGCTAAGGCATGCAAAGATGTGAAAAGGTGTGAAAATATTTTCCACGAGACTATCGAGAAACAAAAAAGGATAAAAAAGTTAAACTACAAGGAAATCAACACATAATATGGTTAATAAGTCATCAATTTACCTTTTATCGGGAGGGGCATGCTAGGCACACCAACACTAGGTGGCAATTGGTGCCAAGTGCCGGGTGTTAGTGCATTAACGCATTCTAAGTGCCAAATCATCCTATGTTACTTCTCATCTACTTTCCAATAATTTTTTCTCAAATAAATTTAATATTAAACCATGCCAAATCATACAAGGCATCTTAATGAATGCAAGACATCCTAATACTTTCCAAGCGCCAACACGTGCCAAGTGCCAATATGTGTTAGGGAGTGATACATATGTTATGAAGTGGAAGGGCACGTCGAAGAGTGCTAAGGTGTGACGAGTGTGCTAATGCATGTTGAGAAGTGTTAAGGAATACTAGGGAAACATAAGGGAGCACTAGGTCAAAATGCATGAAAGTGAATGAATACGAGGGTGTGCTAGGGAGTGTCAACCAAGTACTAGCTAGAATTCCCGGGAGGGGTGACAAGGCATGTTAAGCACTATTAAGGCATGCTATGGAATATCGGGGCATGTCGAGAAATTCCATAGTGTGCTAGGGAGTTATAAGTGTGTGTTAACATGTGCCAAATAGTGCTAAGACATGCAAGATGCTAAGGCATGCTAGGATGCGCGATGCTAGGGTATGCCAACATGTGTCAAGGAGTATCGAGAGAAACAAAAAGAATAACCAAGCTAAAATGCAAGGAAATGAACACATAAGAGGGTTAATAAGTCAAGACTTTATCTGTTTTTCAAAGGGCATGCTAGGCACACTAATAATAGGTTCCAATACATGCCAAGTTCCAATGTCATGTGTTAAGTGCTCATGTATGTTAATGCATGCCCAAGTGTTCCGGGGCAAGCTAGGGACTACAAGGCATGCCAACGCATGATAGGAGAGTGTTATGTTATGATAGGACTTTACAACATGTGCTTGGGTGTCCTAGTCATGGCAATATGTTCTAGGTATAAAGATATTCTAAGACATGCGAGGTGACAAGGAATGTTAGTGTGTGCCAATTAATATGTGCCAAGAGTGTCGAGGAGTGCTAAATCTCTCTCATTAATCAAATTTACAAAGATTTATTATGTACTAAATAATATATTTCTACACACACTAGTGGAACTTTATCTAAAGGGAATTTGTTATATAATAAACCTAATAGATATGAATCATGTATTGACTCATAGGAAAAACTATATTCTCATTACTCAAGGGAAATGATACACTACCTAATTACTTCTTAACAAATTGATTGTCTCTAACACTATATGGCCTTGGAAACATAATGAAAAAGACTCCATAACAATGGTCTTAAATCGTTATCTTTTGACAAAAAAATATAGTAACATGCACATAGCATCATCAAAAACTCATTGGAATGATCAATGATGATGAACATTTTTTTATCGTCACCAAAAGTAACCAAAAAGAGCATTAGTGAGGGTCAATAAAAGATCGTCACTAAAAGCGTCACCAAAGAGAGAATTAGTGACGGTCCTTTAACAACCCTCACCAAAAGTGTCACCGAAAATGACTTTGGTGACGAAACCTTATGGGACCATCACTATATGCACTGTAACGATAAGGACCGTCACCATATGTGACATTGGAGATGGATCTAAAGGGTCTGCCATCAAGCATGACCCTCACCAATGTCCTTTTTCTCTTGTAATGAATATAAATAGTTAGCAAACATATTTTCATTTATAGAGCCATCTATGTTATCAACCTTACAATACCAACTAATGTCTTATGAAGAGAGAATTGATTCTTAGATGTTAGAATGGAAAGGAAGGAAAAAGGAAATGGAGTAAGGAATAAAACAAGAACTAATTTCGAGTAAAAACTAATTATACCGGTCCGGGTCTCCAAGATGTTGTTGAACTTGTGGGTTCTTGTAAGGAGTGAATGGGATGTTGATTGAGTATGGCAAAGCGGTGTTGATACTATAGATCAAAGATTCATTAACCTTGATTGAATGTATTTTATCCACTTCATATATAGATCCGTGAATAATTAGGATTCTATTAAGTCATGTTAACGACATTCAAGAATAGTGAAATCCAAGTTAGAACCTCAATGCAATGCAAAAATTTAAAATACGAGACATAGGTTTGTGGAATTTGGATGCTCATCATATTTCAAACTTTTATGTTTGTACAATTTCAAAAAAAATTTGATACATGTATTTATGACAATAAATATATATATATTTTCTATTTGACATGATTGGTTGAAAAGTAGCATATTCATATTTATCATGAATTTGCATGGTGATTTGCTCTAATGTAACTATGTTTCTCTAACGATCTTCCATCATAATGTAAGATCCCAATACGATTTTTGAAAATTGCTAGATCTCTTTAAATTGTTGAAAAGGAATTTAAAGAATGTGTATTATTGTTAATTGTAACTTTAAGTGTGAAAATAGAATTGAAAGTCATTTTTCTTTTATCGATGTGGCATGTGTCATCTAGAACCATACAAGACAAGGTGAAGCTAGCAGCTACCTATAACGACCTGCTCCAAGGGGTTTGAACCAATAACCTTTACAAACAAGTGCCTTAACATAACACTCAATCACTAACAAGCTCTCTCCCAATGGGCTCAAAATTTTTACTATTTTTTAAATGTTGAAAAGGATTTATCTTGTGATATATATATATATATATATATATATATATATATATATATATAATTTAATATAAATATAAAATAAATAAAAATAAAAATCTAACAATTTTTCTTAATTTTAATAAAATTTAGTTTATATTATTTATATCCAAATACTTTAATATTACAATTGTATCCTTCTACATATTAAAAATTAAAATAATATAATATATAGTTTAAATAATATTATGAATATTTTGGACATCATTATATATACAATAATTAAAGGAATAAATGATAACTGCAAAGAAAAGTTTATATACAATATCCATAAAAGAATGATAAACAATATATTCAACACAAAGTTATATAGATAAATATTGATAGCGAATGTACTAAACAAAAAATCTCGTGTTAAAAAGGTGTGGTGTTAACGAGAAAAAGCTGAGCGAAATGTGGTGCCCTACAAAAAAATGGCTTTTGGCGCGCTAGGGTTTCCCTAACCTCCATAGGTTTTTCATAGGTCCAAGGCTATCGCTTCAAGCTCGTTTTGAAGAGACATTGTAGATGCATGGATCATCGAGTAGTGTGTGGCTCTATCGCTTTGAGACCCCTAGAATTTTTAGCTTCAATCATTTCCATTTTTTATCATTTTCACTTTGATGGTGTGTTTTATTAGTGCCTATGTTCATCGTGCTATGGATGACAAGGTTGCATTCATAGCTTTGGCGTACGCTTAAAAACCTCGAGGGTCTTCTTCTCAAAAAAATTGTGAAGAAACTAGCCGAGATCCATGTAGTGGAACTCTCTCCTTTCAACCCATGTAAGAGAACCTTGTTGATTTCTGGTAGCACGATGTGCTCTAGGTGTAAAAAATTTCGTGGAGGCTTAGACACATGTATTCCAAAAATACCCGCAAAGAGTTTTGGGAAATTCCACTCGGATGGGGTTTTATTAAAATAATTAATTATTTTTTAATGGGAGCCGAAGTCTAAACCTAGGGAATTAAAAATAATTAAAGTATATTAATAGAACCCAGTGAATCTTCTAGAAAAAGAAAAAGATCAAGTCAAGTTAATATTAGCTCTTGATTATGTTTAATCCGGGTTGTTGATTTCTCAACGAGAAGATTGTAAGAGAAGGCTTTGATGGGAATTTGGAAAACACATCAGAGAAAGAGAGTCTAGGATCAATTTCTCAAGTGACAACGAGAGCAGACCGCGATAAATCATCGAAGTTGATTCTTGCAAAGTGAGGGTTAGATATAGTTCTAGTTGGAGATTTTTCTCGCGGGAATACATTGCAAAGAAGGCAAAGAGGGAGACACGAAGAGGCAAGACAGTTAGTGCACGCAGGCCGCCGAAGCCTCGAGGGAGATCTACAATTTTGCTAAGGGTGAGATCGGTTTTCGGTCACGAGAATCGGTGGTGCGAGACGAGGGATGGATATTGAATCATCCATCCAACAAAAATTTCAGCCAAAGGAAGTGACTCAATTCCCATTCGATGTGACACGAGATCGTGCGCAGGTCGCGCAAACGAGCATTCGTGGGGCTCGTCTGTTGGGGTTGGATTAGTGTTGGTTCTTCGAAAGGATAGCGAGAGGAAATTTTCTCACTAACTCTCTGCCAATTATTTTTTCTGCGTACGGATGGTCAGCGGTAAGGCATCCTAGATTGTATTAAGAACTATTGCATACACACAAACCCCTCGACTGTTGCATCGCTCTCGCATCGTTTTTCCAGGGACATTTATCCAAAAATAATGGTGTCATATGTGTGTCTATTTTCTTCTTGTCTCGATTTCTCGTATGTTATTTTATGTACTTAAGGTTGCGAAGTGTGATGTGTTCAATGTTTGTTGTAGAACAACACGCAAATAAATTGTTAAGTAATGAATAAAAATTAGGTGAATACTTTCCGGCTATGTTGTAATAAGATTCCATTTTTAGGAATTTTCACATGGTTTCGAGGAGTAGCGCGCGAGGTGAAGCAAGAGATCAATCCAGAAGAAATCAGCATTGAAGAGAAAGGGGAGATCGAATAGTTGTGTAGGCATAAAATCAAATCATCAAGGGTTTGACGCAGTCCACACCAGGAAGGGCGTTGCGTGGAATTCTCTCTATGAGGTGAGTCGACATGGAGTAGAATTTTCTATTTCATGATTTGTCGTTAGCGAGAGGGATAAGCACAACATAATATTTAGCGACAGAGCAATTTTCTATGGGACAAAAAAATTGTATACGCGGTGGTTGGTGGTGAAAAAGGCATCGAGAAGAAGGGAGAATAAAACATTGATTTGATGGAATTTCTTCTTTAGTGAGTTCCGATCCAAGGAATTATATTTCTTAGTTGTAGAGTAACCTAATAAGCGAGAATCGGACCTACTAATCTCACCAAGGATTGGCATAGGGCCAACCTAAGTAGTTACGCGAGAGAGAGAGAGGAACGAGTTTCGAACTTTTGTTGGCAGCATATGGCGAGCTAACGAGGTTGAGAATCAAGATCGTGCTGGAGAGTGCCTCTAACTATGTGATCTGGCAAGAAAGGATCAAGAGTGTGCGCTAGTTGAGCATGATATAAAAAGCCTTTCATCAGTGGTATAGTAGCTCTCCCGTGGATGTGGGTCAGCTGAAATCGCAAAGGAAGTATATGGTGAAAGCTAAAGGGCTCGATCCTCGACAGAGTGAAAGGTATCATGTAGTGTGTCATATCGTTGTAAAAGAGACTCGCCAAAGAGATGTGGCGGATGCCTTGGAGAGGTTCTATCGAGGATCTTCCGAAGCGAAAGTGGAAGATGTTCTTGTGAGGATAATATTTGGATCTACGAGGATGCATAAGGGAGAACTCATTAATTCGTTCCTTTGCGAAAGCTTCGAGAAACCCGAGATTAGTTTGCCATTTGTAAGATCATCGCCTCAAGGGATCGAAGATGGTAAGGCTGGCCACCGAATTTAATCTTAGAAGAATGATAATTCTTTGTCCAAATAATCATGGGTAGAGAAAGGGTTGCATGATTTGGGAATCGATGGTCGCAGGCTGCTTCTTCGACGGCGGGGAAGAGATGAGATGATATATGATCACGTGCAAAGCTTAATAGGCGCGCGGTGGTGGGATGAAGCCCGAGGAGGAAGAAGGAGAGTCGCAGCCCTTGAACCTAAGGGGTAGCGGGAGCAGAGCGGAGAGCGGAAAAAGGACGTAGGATTTCAAATATCGAGTGACTTTCTGTGTGGTGGTGCTACGGTCGCTATGCACTACCGGTAGTCATCCCAAGAAGAAGTACAAGGACGAGAAACATCATCGACGATGTTGTAGCAACTGGGATTCGGAAGTAAGAGGATTTTCGCCATGATTTCCCACATATCTCCATGGGAGAATTGGGGTGATCTAGAACTTTAGTTCAAAATAGTTGCGGTAGCTGGGGAAGGATCCTTGAGGAATCCACCTCTTGGATCAATACCTCGCTATGAGAGCCCATATCGAAGTAGCGAGGATGGACCATAGTTAGGTTAATGCGCAGGAGTGCCGTGAGTGACAATGCAGGTGGCTAGAGAATGCCAAAGTCTCGTAGCACGGTGCATAAAATAGTTGGCAATAGTGAGGTGAGGCACAACACAGTAGTTAACAACAACGCGGCAGGGCTTCATAGGGTCAGTGTAGATGCTAGTAGCACCGGATCTTCGCGTCGGATGCATCGGGTCGAACACGCAGATTCGAAAGTATTTTGCAGGATGTCAAGTGCACGCGATGCTTCGAGTTGCGGCGTATGTATTTGGCGCGCAGTGTGCGGGGTCCAATAGCAATATAGATGCGGCAGCACAATATTTGGTGGACAACGGCTGTCAAGCGCGCAGCACCTGCGAGGGAGATGTTACACATCGGTGTAATGCTTCAGGTAGGATGCATTACTAGTAAAGTACATATCCTCGCTTAAGAGGGAGTGTTGATTTTTGGTAGCACCGAATGTGATACGTCAGTACTCAAATTTTGGTGCGTTAGACACATGTATTCCAAAATAACCAAAAAGTGTTTTTGGGAAGAAGTCTCTGCCGTGATGGGGGTTTTATTAAAATAATTAATTATTTTTAATGGGAGCTCTAAGTCTAAACTTAGGGAATAAAAATAATTAAAGTATATTAATAGAAATGGGTGTAAATCTTCTAGAAAAAGATGAAGATCCAAGTCAAGTTAAACTTATCCCTGGATTACCTTTTTAATTTGGGTTGTTAGATTTCTCACAACGAGAATATTATAAGAGAAGGCCTTGTGGGCATTTTGGAAAAACACATCGAGAGAGATTCTAGAGATCGATTTCTCAAGGGAGCGATTACCAAACGTGCTCGAGATCATCGAGTTTGTTCTTGCACGGTGAGGGGCGAGTAGATAGTTTCGCAGCGATCCCGAACCAATAATACATCACAAAGAAGGTAGATGAGGATGCGGAAAGAGACGGCAGTAAGAGCTATGCTAGGCGACCGCAATGCCGTCGCAGGTGGTAGTGTTGAAGCCTTCGAGGAGAGTGCACAATTTTGTCGAGGGTGAGATCGGGCTTTCAGGTGTCGGAGCGCGGTGTGAGGCCGTGAGGGCCAAAGATTGAAGCATCTAGCCGGCGAGAAATATCATATGAATGAATTAACGTAATTCCCGGCACGGTGTGATGCGCACTCATTGTGAGGAAGTGTGCCTTTGTTAGTTTAGGGTTGGATTAGTGCTCGGCTCTTTCAATGATAGTGTGAGGACATTTTTCTCATTAAGTCTATGCCAATTATTTTTCTCCGTATGGATGGACGATGGAGGCATCCTATATTGCATTTAGAACTACTTCCTTAATAGCCACAAACCCTCGGTTGTTGCACCGGTTTTCTTTGAATTGGGGTTTTAAGAGGACATTTGTCAAAAATAACGGTGTCATATGTGTGTTTGTTTTTCTTCTTGCTCAATTCTTGTTTATGTATTTTATGTAGGCAAGAAGGTTGCGATTGTGATGAATTTAGTGTTTTTCTTACAACAACTACAAATAAATTGTTAAGTAATGAATAACAATTAGGTGAATATTTTGCGATTTAACAATGATTCAGATTTTAGGAATTTTCACAAACCTTAGCTCTCTTGAAAAAGAATTGGTCATCAAGTTTATGGGCTTATGGATAAGTTCAAAATGTTTAATATTGGATCGGCAGAACAATGGGCTCCCAAGCTTCAAGGTCGGAGGTAAATTTGTTGGAGTAGGGTTCTATGTGTCTTTTTATTTTTAACAAAATGGAAAAATATTTGTTTTCGGATCAAGATTCTATTTCATGGGTTACTGTGGCTTGTATTTATCACTCCCATGGACTCTTAGTTTTGTTAAATTTTGTGATTATTGTCGTGTCGGTGTGGATGCAGATGCCACACCTCTCTTTATCTTTGGTGGTTTGATGCACTAAAATACATTGCAAACAAGCTATGTTGCCATGGACAGAAAGAGCAAAGAGTTTCATTTTCTTGTGCTCGTATTTTTTTGTTGATAAACCTCAATGAAGGTTTACTACATAGGACCTAAAGATAAATTTAGGATAATTAAGCCATATTCAAGGAATTGGTATATCATGTTATTGAAGTGCATAACTTGTCATTATCATGGACACTTTTCCAAAATTATACCCCAACGAAGTTGGCCCAAGCCACATTTTTGATAGCTGGTTTAACTAGCAAAGTGAAGAAGGAATCAACAAAGCAAAGGTTGCAACCCAAAGAAATTTGCTAAAGAAAATCCAATCGTAGAACCTTCCCTCAACAAAAACTCGCACGAGGCTCTTGAAGATCGATTATATTATCCAATATTACTATGGACAAGCCCAAAATAAGGATCAAGAAATACGCAATTATTAAATTTGCAAAATGAATAGCAAGTCCCTTCATGGATCTGGATTTTTCGATTACAATATATGCAAGTACTTATTACGAACGATAATCAATTCGTTGATACTGATGATTATTTAGCTGTTTCAATTTATCATTAAGTAATTAAGCTTATTCATAAATTCAACCATAGGTACAATAGAGAAATAGAGATCATAATTCAAAGACAAGAATATTTTACTATGGGAAAAATCCGGAAAAACTTTTCTTAAGGAATCAATGTAGAGATACATCAAGTCAACTAGCAGAGCAATATGACCATCCACCAAGAGCCAAGTCAACCCTCTGTAATTCTATTTGCAACAAAGGTCTATATTTCACAAGAATTATGACTTGATCACAAAGATAATTAGTCCTCTCTCCACATATAGTGAATGCTTGGTGGACCCCTTTTCATAGAATTCAACCACAAAATATTGGTCTCTTTTTCTCGAGATATATACCACGGGGTGTCGACCCCTTTCCTCAAATATATGCCACAAGTTCTTGGACAATTTCACCAGAATGTAAAAATTGTCAACCCCCTTTCCTTAGATATATATCAAAGGGTGTATTTTTATCGAGAGAGATATGCCACGGGGTTTCAGCCTTTCCTCATAGGTATAGCACGAGAAAACCGCACTAATCTCGGCCTCCTATTCTTGCTTGGTGGTAGGAACACTTCTTATGCTTGGCAAGTTCAACCTCCTAGACTCCTTGAATACCTTCATAGATTTTAGAAGACATAATTCTTGAGTAAGTGATTTGAAGTGTGTCCTTGATGAATAATATTTGCTATTACCTTTCGGTCATGCAAATGGGTGTGTTTCATGGGTGGTCGACATGATTCTTGGAGGGATGATTTGGTCACTTGTGGAGGTAAATAAAAAAATTTGAATTTTCATTTTTCCTACTTTGATAAGGTCATGAAAGAAGATCTGCCTTATGAATTTTTCTTTTGAATATAAAACAAAAAATAATTTTATTTTTCTTGCAAGCATGAAGGGCATGCTTCAAAATAAATTTTCTTTTGCAAATATAATATATATTACATCATTACAAGTATAAATGAAATATTATGAAGATCGAAACATCGCCACAAATTCAACACTCCCTCTTAGCTAAGGAAGTATTCATAATGATTATTCGGATGTTTTTATATATGTGATCTCTCCAAGGAAAAGGTCAAATTAATATATAGCATCATCAACTAAGTCAACACCTTTTACCTACATCAACATCATCGATAGGTACCACAACCCAAGTTATCATTCCTAACCGGTGGTACTCCTCAATTAGTCACCATAATACGGTGGGTGCCTCACCTCATGGGACTCTAACTAGTTCAAAGTTTCCATCACTCATTGTGAAGCCTAAGCAAACCCATGTCCCACAAATCTAAAGGCCTCACTCTGGGCCATGATGCTAAAGAGGCACCTCCATGATTTTTTGAGCCTCGAGACCATTCTTGTCAAGAATTTTCATCCTTCATGCTATTTTACCGGGCGCCATGCTATTGAAATTGTCCAAACCTCGGGGACCATTCCCTCCCAAAAAATGTTTTGTCCCTGATGTTATCTACACCAACAATTCAAGTCATGCTCTTGTTATCACTAATAATACGAGCCATGCCACCGTATCCACCATCAAAGAAGTCGGATCCATGCTCTTTTGTTCACCAACGGTTGGTGCCATGCCCTCGTTGATGTGATATCTTTGCTCCCTCTCACTAATAGAGCGTTTATCACAAATCCCAAGCCTATCCTAGAAATATACATACTTTTCCTTGGACAAAGGATTTTCCATATTGATAGTTCTTTCTTGTTAGTGAAGGTATGCTTGAGCTTCACTTGGCATGCTGTATCATGGGTTGGTGCACCGATCTCAAGGTGCCTCAGATTGTCATCGAATGTCATGTGCACCTGATCGAAACAGTCTCACAAAGCTAAAGCCGTACTGCTTCTCAGCATTATAAAAGATACGGTGTAAATTGTACGTAGTGTTAAGTGCAACATATATGCTCCTTCTCATATGGGATATCGTAGTAGAGCCAAAATTAAAACATAAAACCAAATTTACTCTTCTATAATCTACACTCTTTGAACATTTAAGTCTGTATATCCCTATAGTTGTATACTCACTATTGACTTATCTCGACAATATTCAATAGTACTGCCTTGAGATATCTCTATATATACTTTGTTTAAATCCAGTAACTCATCTCTTGATTATCTCTAAATGACTAAAGGTGTTCATTGCAAAGCAAAAGGTTGTCCTATTATTCCACTAAATACATCAAATATCCATTCAAATTTTAGTACATGGACGTATGCGGTGAGCGTTAGTGTTGCACCAGGTGTGCTTCCGGGGGTTGTTGCCTACTTGACTTATCAACTTGGGGTTCGTAGCTTGGAGGTGACGGTGCTATACACGGAAATGCATTCTACTCATGTCATCCTCTTCCTCTAAGAAAAGAGTTGCTACTTTACAAGGATCCTCGGTGGTCGTCACCACTTCAATCGGAATAAACTAAATTGCGGGAAAATGACAAAAAGAAACTAGATTAAATTGTTGAAAAGAAATGAGAGAAACTAAGCTAAATTTCTAAAAGGAAATAGCTGAGGAAAGGAAACTAATTTAAGTTGTTGAAAAGAAATGACGGAAAGGAAGCTAATTCTAACCACACTTAATTGGCCAAATGGCTAAATACACTCTACTTATCCTATGATCTGACACCCATGCTATCATGTAGCTGTTCATGATCTAACTAAGCTTTAAAAATGTTTCTTGCGATTTTGGAGGAAATGGGCTAAAGATGCCAAGGAAGGCTAACCACACAAAACCGGGCTTGAAAGGTGAAAAAGGTTTTTTGGACTTTATAAAAAACATAATATCATAAAAATTCTTTGGGGGGGGGGGGAAAAATGCGATGAAAGAATTGAAATGGGAGAATGAAGTACGATATGCGATATGTGATATCACAATGTCGCATCTTTCATAAGGTTATCGCTTGACGAGTGGTCGGGAGAAACGCAGTATGAAATGCGATACGGGAAGGTGCAGTGATGTGATTTAAATAGGCGGAATTTAACGAAGTTTGAAATGCGATTATCTTGCATTTCGAAATACGAAATGCGATGGGTGATGTGGCAACTTGGGTATCAACAATATCTCAATCGAAGGTTGAATGGAAAGTATTGATAAACCAATAGAAAAGGCGATTTCGATTTGCGTGACTCTTAAAGGGAAAAGAAGATGGAGTCGATTTATAAATGATTTTGATTATTTTACGTTAATAATCAGCAAAGGAAGTGGTGAAAAAGAAGGAAAATAATGAAAAGAGTTACCGAATGAAAAAAGGGGAGAAAGAGATCACTGCCGAGATGCCAAAGTGTGATAAGTGGAGTTTAGGAGAAAAGGCGAGTCAAACTTTCGGTGGTTTTTGTGAATAAAAGATTGTGACGATTGTTAAGGGGAGAGAAGGAGAAATGGAGGTGAAAGCAGGCGGTGCTGAACATAAGCAGAGGCAAATGAGCGTAGTGGCTTACGTAGCTTCTGTGATGGGTTAAATACTTATTCTTGTAATCTGACTTTGTTGATTCATGCACAGCAGAATAATGCATGATAACTTAGGTAGTTGGAAACACTCGGTGGTAATGAAATTTCTTCCTAAACTCTGCTCAGTCGAACAAAAGTGGTACAGCAGGAAGGTCACCACTCCTGCAAACTCTATGGAAAGAGATGAGAGGGAAGGCTCGATCCCGCAGCTTTTGGAGTTTTCACCTTGTTCTATTGCTCTCATAAGCAAATGAAAAACTACAACGACACATTGAAATAAAAAACTAACGATGGCAGAAACTATCGAATCGAACTAACTCAATGAGAAAACAAAACTAACTAAATGACGAATGAAAGAGTGATAACGGCGGAGAAAGCGGGGCAAATGGTTAGGCCCTAACCCCACAGACCTGCGCTCTGAAACTAGTGGGTAAAATAACCTTGTTGCTCATTTGCATTAAAAAATACAGGTCTTATTGTCAGAACATTTAAACAAAAAAGCCTGTCGGATGGAACAGGCGGCATGGGATGGAATGGAATGGGTGACCCTCGAATGAATAGAAAATGGACCCTCATTGATTCTTGATCAACTTTGTTGTCATAGAAGACATACTGCCTTTGCTTTCCCTAGAAAATAGTGATTAGGTCCACTTTGACTCCAAGTAAACCACTTTAAGATTTAGGTATCCGTCTTGAGTTTGTTTGGATGCCTTTGATAGTTAGGAGGTTGGCTGGCCCCCATCTGATTCTCTCAAGATTGCACTGTCATTCTGATATTGTGCTCATTTATTCTTCAATCTTGATCTTCCGGTGGCATGGAGCAAGTCCCTAAATTGTCTCATTCTCCAAATCTACATAATATGCCCAATATTCTCACGATATTATGTAAAAATAACCAATATTGGGCACAAATATATAATTACATACACAAATCTTCCTAAGAACATATTAAAAGCATGAAAAACATTACTAAGTGTAGAAGGAGAGATTTAATATATCTTTCATGTGCATAAGGTAGATGGGCCTGAAAGGTTAGATAGGCCTTAATTTATGTCTGAGCCCAGAGCTCACCCTCCCTCTGGCTTCATTGCTAAGCATCCTTTGAGAAACCTATTTATCCTCTGCCTTATAGTTTCTTCTGTGCAGCTTATTTAATTTTGTTTGTTAACGTAAATATCCTCCTAACACTAATATTCTTCACTATTCTTCTTGAATTTCTTCTGCGGTTCTTCACGGAGGTCCTGCGGTACAAATCTTTTACGCATGCCAAGGAAGGTGGTGGATCCACACCTTTTTTATTTATTTTTACTTTCTTTTATTTCTTTTTTTATTTTTAATTGTAGAAACCTTGATTTCTTGCTGAGCGGGATTTCACCCTTGATTCTTGCTCATGTCTTCCATTACCAGACTTCTTACTACCCCCTTTCTCAAGTTCTTTTAATTTTTTTCTTTTTCCTCTTTTAGTGGAAAAAAGTGAGGCTAGTTGCACAGATAAGGATGAGGTTGACAAGTACTCTTTGATTTTTGCTATATAAAAAAAATCTTTGTTACTACTTTCTAATGTTTTCTTAAGCTAAAATAGTTCGAAAAGGGTTAAATAGTTGCATACACAAACATATTGATTTCTTTTTAATTAAAATGTTGAAGTTGTTTTTTGAAGCTACTACTAAAGTTGCATGTGTGATATGCTTGAGATCCTTTGGAGAATCTAAGCACATGAGGAGGAAGTTGAAGTTTGACTACCTTTGACTAAAGTGTTGACCAATTTTCTTTTTGTGCCAACTTCTTTGTTTATTCTTGCAAAGGATGGAGAGCACTTGTATTTATTGAAAGAGATCATGGAGAAATACATTTTTCTTTTTTTCTTTTCTTTTTTCTTTTTTCTTTTTCTTTTTTTCTTTTTTCAGAGCCTACTAGCTACCTTAATGAGGTTTTCAGGCGGTAGGTACTTGCTGAGCGCCCTCAAGAGGTTTTCACCACGGATCTTTTATTTTTCTTTTTTTAACCCAATGACCGCCTCATGGAGGGTTTTAAATCGGTGAGCCAATCTCAAATGCTGCTCAAAAGGGTTTTCACCTAAGATTTTATTCTTTCCCTTTTTTTATTCCTTTTTCACTTTCATACTCTACATGAAAAAAAAAAATCTTTCAAGTATGAATAACTTCCAATGGAGAGCGAGTGTACACCTCGAGATGACAGATAAAATCATGTGCACACTTGGAATACATGCTTTGACATGTACCTTAATAACAGAAGATGAATTGCTTTAAGCAGGATTGTATCAAGTACTGTTAAGAAAGAGCATGTTGTTGCAAGTTAAAATTTTGTTTGGAACCATATGTCAATATATTTGTGATGCCTGAGTCCACTTCTTGAGTTCGATCACCTTGGATGTCCTCTTCTATTATGACATTCAAATCTTCCTCTTTTTTACGATTGTTCTCTTGAACACATGGAGAAATGATGGTAAACACGAGAGGAAAATTTCTCAACATCTGATTACGATGTGAATCCACATCGTGCGACCCTTGATCTTTTGATCCTCATTTGGATATTCTTCTTCTTGATGTTGTCCTTCAATGACATTAAGATAATATCTTCTTTGCAATACCTTTCTTGAACTAAGATGAATACCATCTATATCAAGAGGATATTTTGGAAATGTTGTGCCTTAGCATTGTAGTGACTGAGATACTTCATTGTATGCGACTTGAAATGGTGGTACGAGGGTAGTTGGTGGGGGCGGATATATGAGATGGATGTGGTTGAGTTGCGGTTGTGGTGGAGGTGGATGGTAGGGATAGCATGGATTTGGGTATGGAGGATGTGGAGGGAAATATTGAGGATATTTATGAGTTTTCACAATAAGGTTCTTGTGATGTGTTGCCCGAATTGGTTTTGGGGTTGAGATGGCCCCGAGGTTGCCCCGAGGAGGGATTGTGTCCCAATTAGTTTTGAGATGGATTTGGACAAGCAGAAATTGTGAAGTGGGTCCTTGCATCATATCAAGTTGACTAGGCTTCCAAGGTCTCCTTGAGCTGTCAACATGTGTATTTGATTGCCTTGCTCCATTGTCTTCTGGTAAACTTCTTTAATAAATGCGGGGAATGATGGACAACATTTAGTAGCATATGATTCTACATGGTTAACAAAAATATCGGCCATCTTCTTTTTTTCTCATTTTGGATTCTTAGAATTTCTACTTGTTCATAGATTGCTAAGAATTTTTGTTTTAAAGTTGTTAAGCAAATTTCCAAGTTCATCTTGCCTTACCAATGTTGAGGTAGATTTACTTACTCTTTCCCTTCGTCTTCGATATGCACTTGCATGTTTCACAAATTTCTTCAAATGAAAATTGGTGGCAATCTCCTCCCTCATGAGATTAAGGAGATCAATCCCTCATCCTAATTTTTCTAAGTAAGAGGTTTTTTAGTGTGTAAAATCCTACATGATGCCATTTTTTTCCTCTTAACATTAACGTAGGGCTATCTACTGAGATCCTCAAGGCTCTCATCTGTTTTATTCATTCTAAAAATTTCTTCTTTAAGATCATGGTTTTATATTTTCCTAGAAATATCTTTTTGCATATCATTCCATGATCTTATTGAATTAATGCTAGACTCATGAACCATTTAAGAGCTTTATCCTTCAATGTTGCGAAACAATCTCATTTTTTAGTGTGCAATAAGTAGCCATGGAATCACAAAGTATCTCAAATTCAAAGAGAAATGTTTCTGGATCACCATCCTCATACCATGGAAGTTGGGAAGGAAAGATGGAGGATGTTCTTCATATGTATCAACAGCGTCCATATCTTGAATGGAAACCCAACAAGATCTTATTCATTGTTATCATATCCATCATCTCTTCTACCTTCAAAAGTGTATGGTGATGTGGTTCTTGCTATGGCTGGTCGAAGGTGTGGGGTTGGTGTTAGAGAAATGTTACAAGAATTTACCGAGTATCCCTACTCCACCATGAACGCAATCAATTTTTTTTATTTTTCAATATTTCGAAAAACAACATGAAAAATGAAAGCGAGAAAAGAATGCTAAAACATAATCAAAGCATGTACTGAACACCTCCCGGCAATGGCGCCAAAAATTGGTGAGCCTAGTATTGCACCAAAGCGTGCCCCAACTCCTAAGGGGCACTACCCTACTTTATTTTATCAACAGAGTTCGTACCATTTGGAGGTGAGTGCTATACACACAACAAATGCTTTCTACTCATATGTCCTCTTCTACACTCTGAAAAAGGTGCTGCACCAGGGTTTCTCGGTGGGTAAATACACTTCAATGAGACTAAAAAAAATTATGAAAGGAAGCGTAGCTAAAGTAAACTAAGTTGATGCTGAAAATAAATGATGAGAAAACTAAACTAAATTATTGAAATATAGAAACTGACAAAAGAAACTAATTTAGGGTATTGAAAAGAAATTACGAGAAAAAGAAACTAATTCTAACACGGCAATTTTAAACGAGTTAAATGCACTAACATCCTATGATATATCTACCATGCTATCATGCTTCTAACCATGCAACTATTCATGATCTAAGCTGAACTTTAAAAAAAAATTCTTGCATTTTGGAAAAAAGACTAAAGATGCTAAGGGAAGGCTAACCACATAAAACCAGGCTTAGAGGTGAAAAAGGTGTTTGAATTTATTAAAACTTATAATATCACCAGGGTATTTGGAGAGGAGGCTTTGAAAAGTGCGATGGCGAATTTCAATGGGAGGACGGAAGTGCGATATGCGATATGTGATATTGCAATGTCGCGAGGTTGGTAGAGAACGTTGGTGCATTGAAGGTACGGTACAAGTACGATAAGTGAAGGAGTGCTAACGATACGATTATGATAAAGCGAAATTGCGGTCTGGTAAATAATAACAAAATTGTGAAATGTGATGGGTGACATGGTGGCAGATACGGTAATATCGCAATGTTAAAGGTTGAGCGAAAATAACGGTAATGAAAAATGCGATTTGCGATTTGTAGCAAGCCTTAAGGGGGAAGAATGAGTCGATTTCTAAAGTTGCAGTTGTTTTCGTTATTGATAAACAAAGAAGTAAGTGAAAAGGAAAATCGTGAAAGGTTACGAACGACAAAGAAAATGGGAGAAGAATCACGAGATGCGAAAGTGCGATAAATGGGAGTTTCGAGAAGCGGAGGTCCAAAATTTTTAATTTATTTATGTGTGAATATTAGGGTGCGGAAGGCTGGTAAGGAGAGAAAGAAAGGAGGGAAATGGAGGCACAACAATAGTGCTCGGGCGTGAAAACAAGGCCGGAAAATGAAGCGGGATGGCTTGATGTGAAGTTCTACGGGATAGTTCGATACTTATTCCTCTGATCAAGCACATTAGTTATTTACGAAAATAGACAAAATGCATGATAAAAACGATGAATGAAATACTACCGGACTAGTAATAGAAATTTCTTCCTAAACTTAGAAGCGAGTCGATAGAAAGTAATTTTTGGCCCATGGGAAGGTCTACCCTCCTAGAACTGTGGATGGAGATGAGAGGAAGGCTTGATCTGACTTTTTGGATTTTTCTCTATTATTACTCATAAGCAAATGAAAAAATACGGCAACACAACGAAAGCAAAAAATAAACAACAATGAAACTATTAGAAGCAAAACTAACTAAATGACATAAAAAAAAACTAGCTAGATGAAAGAAAGGAAAGAATGATAATAACAAAGAATTTGAGGCACATGTATTGAGCCTAACCCACGAGCCTCGCTCTAAAACTAGATCGGTAAAATAACATACGACTACTCATTGCATTACAAAAATACGGTCTTATTACATCCAGAAAGTCTTTAAACAACAAAAGCCTAATAGGATGGAATGAATGGCATGGGATGGAATGGAATGCAAATGGAATGGAATGCTGGTCGGCAGATAGATAGTAAATAGGAGCCCTCATTAGCTCTTGATCAGCTTTATTTATCCTCAAGGGAAGCTACCAACACCTCCCAGAAAATAGTGATTAGGTCATGACTCCAAGAAAACCATAGATTAGTGCATGATCTTCGGTTTGGCAGTTTGCCTTTGATAGTTGGGGTGGAAAGCTCCCTTGAATCTCTCCTAAGATTTTTTAATAATTTCATGATATTTTTCTCATTTATTCTTAGATATTGATCTTCCCGATTAGCGGGGAGAAATTCACTAAATTATCTCCTTCTCCAAATATGCATAATCTTCCCAATATTCTCGCAATATTCTACAAAAATAACCAATATTAGGCACAAATATACAATTGCTTTAAACCTTCCTAAGAACATATTAAAGCGTGAAAACATTATTAAGTGCAAAAGGAGAGATTTAATATGTCTTTTCATGTGAATAAGGAAGGTAGATGGGCCTAAGAAAGGTTAGATGGGCCTTAATTTATGTCTAATTTAGAGGCCCATCGGTATCTACTATATTGGGCGAGAATCCCTTATCTTTTTTCAGATTCATCACCAGAGAGTTGTCATAGACTTGCATTCCATCATTCCAAACTTCTTAAGGATCTTGATGACATCCTTTCCTTTCTTAAGAAGGATTTCACCAAGTTTAACGATTTAAGTCACAAATAGTAATGCATCAAGCCAAGATCCTTCGTGGCTCAAAATTCGGAGGCCAAATCCCTCTTACATTTAACAATAAGTTTTGTGCCAGCAGAAACAAATAGAGCTTATAGTGGCATCATCGCAGGGCTCATAGCTTCACAACCTTAACATAAAGGTTGGATCAACAACACTCATGGGGCCAAGTCTCATCAAGTATCCATCGATTCTAGAATACCAATCTCCTAGGGCTTGATTTAATACATACAATGTCTTCTTTAATGTAGAAACCAATGGAAAGGTCTCATCCTAATCTTGTCCCTCTTTCTAGGAGAACCCTCTTGCCATGAATATTTCCTTGTGTTGTCAATTTTCTCCCTCGAATACATGAGCTCTTATACTTTCATCAAATCATATGCAATCAACCTTGACCCAATTCAATAGGAGTTTGTACAAAGAATTTCTTTTGCTTAAAAGTATAGGACTTCTTCAAGTGCCTCAAAAAACTTGAGATAGTTCTCTTGTACACTTATTCTTTCAATGAGTAAGATGATCTCTACATTAATATGATGTATTTTCAACAAAAATCATAAATATAATATTTACACAGATGTCCCTTCATAGTTCTCTTCCTTCTTGCGGTAACACTTTTACTTTGTACCTTTTTCCATCCAATCATACTTTTTCTTAGCATTCATACTTTAGTCTTGTTGATCTCTCTACTCCCCTGCGAGTATAGATCACATAATATCTCTACAAATCCTTATTTCTTGGTATATTCCTCCCGACACAACTTTGCTTTGTTATTCTATTTGCTACTAAGGTTCTAGACAACTTTGAATATGTGCACTCGGCCCTAGGAGGCCATGGAAGAACAATTATAACAAAGAAAATAAATAAGTGACTACTATTAAAAGCAACAATAGTAGTAATACTCAAATAAGAGAGATATAATATACTTATCTTTTGAGAATATATCAACTCCTTCTTTACCTTGCATTAGTTTCGTCCACATCATCACGATGTCACTTCTTTCGAGTTTCTTCTTTCATTGGAGACATTCACTCCTATGGTCTTTACTGCGTAAACCATAGGTCATTAAATCTCTTTTATTCTATTAGTACTCAAAAAAAAAAAAATTGGATATGAAATATCCAAAAACTCTAGACTTGATTCATTAAACAATAATCATCGTTGGGTTCACCATAAACTCAAACCCTTTTGTTTGCTAGGGTTTGCAAATGACTGTTGAGGTTTTAACTTCAAATCCTAGACTTTTAAAAATCCATTTTGAGTTCTAAAATTTTGCAATGTATAGTCTTTCCTTTCATGTTTCATTAACCCAAAACACTTGAGCTTTACCGGCAATTTAACCAAACTAATTTTTAACCCAAGCAACCTACATGCATTGACTTCTTGTAAACCACTCATCTTGAAAGAGGTCTAAAATTCTCCTTCATAAAGGTGAGTCTTTATTAACCATGCATATTCCAAAGTTTGATCATGCGAGGTGTTAATATTATGCTTCTAAATCATACGAACCTTGAAATTCTAATATATATGTCACTTCAATTTTCAAATGTTCTTGCAAGGTTTAGTTCCTTGTATTAGTGACATGCTTGAGAAGTTAACGAGCTACAAATTCAAGTTGATATTTTAAATGTAAGATATATATTTGTAGCATGTGGCGTTGATGACCTTGCATCTTCATTGATTTTTGTATTCACACAGGGTTGTTATATCAAGTTGATTTATGTTCTATATCTTAAGAAAAATGTTCTTAAGATATTCCTTACGTCTCTCTTTGGTTTGTAAGGCATCAAAAACTTCAAACTTCGCTTAATCTAACATGGCTCGAGATCAACTAATAATTTAGGCAAATATCACTAAGGAAGAATTCACATACCTCTTGTTAGTTGAACTTCATATAGATATGTGATCCCATGATTGAAAATCTTCAACACTTCGGTTGTAGCATTTGGTCCACCTTATCTCGAATGATACATTAACTCAAATCCTTTCATGATTCTAAATAATTATTAGCATGTCTTTATACTTTGAAATGTCATAAAATTATTACAATCACTTCAAGGCTTTGATATCTTTTTACTTATTTGGAGATTTGGATTAGCATTTCTTATAGCTTGAACTAAGATAACCATCGAAGCTTTGACACAATGATATAAGGACACTGGAAGCCTACTTGAAATATATCTTTGAGGCTTATGGTTGTAACAACCTTACTAAGATTCGATACGAGGTAAATATATTGAGCCCTTTTCATTCAGAGGTTGGATCATAGAGCATAACTTAACTCTTAGAGTTTTGTTGATTCCTACATTTGATTTAGTTAAAATAGGTAGAAAACATACCTTCTTTAGATTCTACAAGGCATGTATCCTAATGCTTGATCCTTCACAGATTTAGTCTAAAATGTTCGGTCTTAAATGCAAATAGAACATGTTGAGATCTACCTTTAGCTAGGGTTTCAACTCTCTTTCGATGAATTGGATTCTTGATCTTAGACTAGGTATTTTGTATATCATAATCTTAGACAATGGATGATTTCAACCTTTAGTTTTGAGTGTGATCTCGGTACTTCTTCCTTTCACCATAGATTTGATACCATGTTGATTTTCAAGTACTTATTTATGAAATTCGATGATTACTTCCAGTAGATTATTATTGAGCTCCTTAAATGTATCATTAAGTAATTACACATTTCATAAGTTTCAACCATAGAAGACAATATATTAGTAGATATCATAATGCACAAAGAGACAAGAATATTTTACCCTAGGAAAAACCTAGACAACCTTTTCCTTAGAGAATCAATGCAAAAGAAGATACATCCAAAAAAGTCAACTAACCGGTAAGATGAACATCCACTAAGATCCAGAGTCAACCCTCAACAATTTTTTCTATAAGAGGTAGATCTTTCACAAGAATTATGAAATTGATGCCCTTTTGGAAATGCCACCATTTTGTTCTATTGCTTGATTTTTTAAACAACTAGATGTCAAAATTTGATGTAAAGAAATAGAGGAGCTAAAACTCATCACCATCTTGGCTTATGTATTTTCCAATGTAATGAGATACTACAATTGCTAGGTGTGGGACATCTAATTTTTTGGAAGGGCTTGATGTGTCTATTCGTCCCAAAATCGAGTGGGGTGCGAGATTATTGGAGCATAAATGCAGGATTAAGTTGATCCCTTATTAAATATATACACTATTTGAAGAAAAACCTTGGCTTGTATGAAAACAAAAGTCATCATCACTCCACTAAATTTGTGTGCATGCTACACATCTATAACACTTGGTTGATCCTTTGGTTTCCTTTTGCAATAGGTTAACATTATCTCTGAGATATTTTTCATTCATTGAATCTACTTTATCTCAATGTAATACATGTTACGCTAAGTTGCATTGTCGGATGTACATGTAGTCGTACAATTTATATTCTCAATTTTTTTTCTAATAACCTTTATATAATATTTATTCTATTAGAAATACAAGTTTTTAATTTAGTGATTTAACTTCAAGGGTGATGTTCTTAAATCTTCTATTCCTTCGGGGTATCTTTGCAACTTTAAGAAAATTGTTGTTTTATTATATTTCACCCCATATGGAAAGTCACCCTTGTTTTGATTATATATTGTGAAAGCTTAGTAGTACAAAGAATCCTAACTTTACAACTATTCTTAATTTTATTATGGATTGTGCCTAGAAATCGGAGAACTTTGACAATAAGGTTAACCATTGGTGTAATATAATTAATTATAGTCTAATTATTTTAAGATGTTTGGTTTTTTATATATTTTTTAATTTTATTAATAATTTATAATTTAATGTGAATGTTTTAAAATTATAAATTTTTGAACTACATAATATGTAAGATATAGAGTATTAAATTTATTATATTTTAAAATATGTTTAAATAAAACATATTTATATATTTTATAAGTATATTTTAAATTTAATTATCGATTACGATATATTTTTTTTTCCTCACATTTGCAACTTTGTTTATCATTCATTATATTGTGATATTTCTTTATTTATTTCATCACATTATGACGTATTTGTCGTTCTCACTTGCAGGAACAATATTAAAGTCAATGCCTATGGTAACTATGGTTCTGGCACCCATGTTGACTATGGTTGACTTTGATACATGTTGACCATAGTTTAATGTTAACCATATTATTTGTATATTGTCGATGTATAGTAGACCTTGCTTGTAAACCTAGGTCGACCTAGTTGTCCATGACTACATGGTAACCTAGTAAACCTAAGTCAACCTAGTAAACTTATCTCA
This sequence comes from Pinus albicaulis, assembly GCA_034641835.2. NCBI lineage: Eukaryota > Viridiplantae > Streptophyta > Pinopsida > Pinales > Pinaceae > Pinus > Pinus albicaulis. Next base: position 1,673,357,716 of record CM076584.1, on the reverse strand, counting down.
GCAAGTAACCTAGTTAAATGCGATTGACTATGGTTTGGTAATGTAGTTTACATGTTATGACATTGATTGTTTTTCACCATATTTTGATTTCATTTTCTTTTTTGTCAAATTACAAGAATATTTCTTGTTCATCGCATTACCCAACATGTTGTTTTGTCCAATTTTGATGTTGTTTTTTGATGCGTCACATTGCAACTTTACTTGTGTTCTTAGCATTTTGATGTTGTTTGTTGTTTTTGCATTAGGAAAATTATTAAATTTAATTCCCATGGTGACTATGGTTTTCCATGAAATTTTGTGTTGACTATGTTTGACTTTTGTTGCTCATATTATTATGTTTTACCATGTTAAACATAGTCAACCATAGTCAACCATAAGTGACATGCGTTAATGTATAGATTAATCTATATTTAACGTGTTATCAATGTATAGTAGAACTTGTAACCTAGGTCAGCAAGTTTACTATGGTTGACCATAGTTTACTATGGTTAACACAGGTCGACACAACGAGCATAAGTGTAGTAAGCATAGGTCATCACAATGCCGCTAGTAAACCTGTTAACTATGGTCTGTTATGGCACCCATGTTGACTATGGTTGACTTTGATGCTCATGTTGACATAATAAACCTAGTTCGAATTGTGACAACATTATTGTTGAGGTACGTACCATTAGTTCTTAGCGTCGAATTGGACGTCATTTATTATTTTTTACTTTTAAATTTTGTTTGGTGTTTGTCACATTTTCATTGTCATCACATTGTTGTGTGGTTTGCTAATTGTCACATTATGACATTGTTTGTTGTTCGAGGTTGTGATATCATTTATTATTCATCAAATTGCAACATTGTGTTTTTATCACATTGTAATGTTGTTTGTTTTTCACATTATGGCTATTTATTTTTTTCACATTATGACTTTGTTTGGTGTTTGTCCCATTACGATGATGTTTATTGTAGTTAAAAATTGCAACGATATTTTATGATTTGTATGATCGATGCCATTAGTTATCCTTAATATTGCAATGTCATTTGTTATTTTTACTTTCAAATGTTGTTTGATGTTTGTCACATTTCGTTGTCGACACATTCTGTGTGGTTTGTTGATTGTCACATTATGACATTATTCGGTGTTCATCGGGATGTGGCGTCATTTATTATTCGTAATTACGACATTGTTTGTTGTTTATCACAATAAGATGTTGTTTTTGTTCTTCACATTATGAATTTGTTTGTTTTTTTGTCACATTGTGATATTGTTTATTATTGAATTACATTGCATTATTTGTTGTTGTTTGTCACATTGGAAACTATAGTAAAGTTAATTATCACTTAGTGTTGTAGTTCGTGATGACACCCATATTGGCTATGTTTAATGATATTATTCACCAATAACCATGAGTAGAATGATAGATGACATGTGTTAACGTGTAGATTAATGTATATCTAATATGTTATCAATGTGTTAATGTGTAAATTTATGTGATATTAATGTTTTCCAATGTGTTAATGTGTAGATTAATGTATTATTAATATCCATGGTTATTGGGATTTCCACATTTTAATATCTTGTTTATTAAACAATGCATGGTTATGCATCTAACTTTTGTTCTTTCTTCTAAATTTGAAATTGTTTGATGACCTTTTGAAAATATATATTTACATAAATATTGACAAATTTTGTTTGATACAATGGGATGTTGATGTCTGTTTTTGATATTGCAATATATATTTTTGAACATTATTGTCTATAGTCGACAATGGATGACAATGGATAAACATTGTTGACCATGGTTAATGATGTTTAGCTATAATGAATATGATAGTCCATGTTCACTATGGTTGACAATATTAACCATGGATAACCATAATGGCAATGATTGATCATAGTTAAACTAGTTTAACAACAGATTTAAATATAGTTGCACTATTAGAAAAAATTATAAAAATATTTATATTAATAAAATAGTCTTTATTATTATTATTTTAAAATCATATTAATAAACCTTATTATAAATAAATAAATAAATTTATTTGTTTCAACAACAACAATATTATTTTTTTATTATAAAACCATAGTGTTTAAACCTTATTATTCTTATTATTATCAATTAAATATTATTAATATATTTAATTATAATTATTAAAGTTATTAATAAACTTAATATTAATCTTATTAATAAATTTTATTAAACATTATAAAAATGCATAATTATACATCAAATATTATTAAACCCTAAATCCTTAATAATAATTTTATTAAAAACTTTATAAAGATGCATGATTATGCATCAAATCTTATTAAACCTTAAATCTTAATAGTTTTTATTAAAAAAAATTAGTTTGATCTACATCAATCTTATAATTTACATTATATTTCCTAACTTACAATCACCCATTAAAATACCCCAGCATGTTAAATTTTATTGTTTAACCCTTAATTTAACTATGGTTATTAAACCTTACTAAATTTTATTAATAAATCTTATGAGAAATTACATGGTAAAAATATATATTTCTCAGCTTTTCTTTTATTTTAATATATTCATTATAGTGTGAATATTAAGAAGTATATCATATATATACAATTATGAGGGGAATAAATAAATTTTGAAAATGATAATCTGTTTAACATATTCAATAAACTCTTTAGTATATTATCTACGATTGTGAGGAGAATAAATAAAATATATGAAGGCATTTGGAAAAAGATAATGTGTTTAACATATTCATGAGACTGTGATGGTTTACAATATATCATCAATTGTTAAAAATATATCATCTACAATGTTGAGAGAATAAATGTGGAATATATAATGTTCGTGTTTGTGTTTTTTTAATGACGTGTCAATTTTTTTACATCAGTTTCACCACTTTCACTTCAAATTTTACATAAATACCATATACCATAACTAAACTAATGTAGGCTTCATGATATTCCTTGGATCCTTTCGGCTGAGCTTGGAGCTTGGATGCATGTCTGCAATCACTGTTTCAGGGGATCCTTTCGGCTAAGCTTGGAGCTTGATGTTAAAAGGATCCTTTCGACCGAGCTTGGAGCTTGGATGCATGTCTGCAATCATTGTTTCAGGGGCACCTTTATTGAATATATTTCATTCCCAACAATGATGAAAATCTTAACCGGGACATCCTGCAAAGAATGAAATACATCCGGTTGTCAGAGAATAAATTAGGAAATGGAATCCATGGATAAGAATAAGAACTTATTGGACATCTGATACAATCTAACGATGAGAATCAGAACTTCCCGACATCATAAAAAAGATGTAAATACATCCGGCCTGTCAAAGACATAACTTAGAAAATGGAATCTTGCAAAATACAGAAATACACACATAGAATTAGAAAATGGAATCTGTAGATAAATACATGTGGTTGTTAGAGACATAAATTAGGAAATGGTTTGTGTGTGATTTTATTCTAGGTACATGTATAAATAAAATTCTCATTCAAATAGAAATAACATATACTATATGAATATGTACAGTTGAGATTATATGAATATGTACTGTATATATCACTAATATATTCAATGAATTTTCTTTCTTAAAGAAATAACATATTATAACAGTAATTCCCTTTCAAGTAGCATTCTGTTGAGTTTACTTTGATGCAGAAATTCTCATTTTTATCTCAAATAATTTTACTTAAATTACTTACTTCAATTAAGTGAAATTCTCATTTTTTATCTCAAATATCCTTGCTTCACTCCTTTCTTCATCGAAGGACATTTTTATAAACCTGGTACTCTATATTGCTAACCTAATTAAGCAGCTAGTCCGTATTTCTAATAACTAGACTGGTTATTCTATTAACTAGACTGGTTATGTTTTACAATTAGCGATAGAATATAACCAATATGCTACAAAAACAACATGATGGCTGGCCTACACAACATACCTGTCCTTAAGTTAAAATGCACAATTTTCATCCTATTTGATGTCCATAAGTTAAAATGCACAATTTTCATCCTATTTGAGGTTGTTGCTGCTTGAAAATTTTAACCTTCTAACCCACAATGTTGTCCTCTAATGGTTGTCAAATGCGTGTCTTCGAATGCGTGTCTTCGAGCCTTTTTGGTTCATTAGCTCATTGGGAAACCTTTGGAAATTACTGCTTGAGAAGTTCAAAATCATATTACAAAAAAATGTTACAGAAACATCATGATGGATGGCTTACACAGCTACTACCCAACCACCCTATCAGATATGCATAGCGAAATGAAGAAATAAGGAGCTACTTACAATATGCATTCCATCAAATTCCATTAGTGGAATTGATTGTCTGGGCTATCGAGAAAAACAGTACAGAAACAAACAGGGCTTCTTTTATATGGAGTTATGTACTAGACAGCAGTAGGTCTACAATCTCGATAAAGAATCCATTATAAATTCATTTGCAGTACTATGCGGTTTAACTATACAGACTGGTAAAAGGTAAGCATCTATTCCATAGTAACATCCAGTCATATTATCCCATCAAATTAGCAGGGTTTGCAGGCAACAAGCTTGGTCGGTAGGTAGCAGCACTGTAGGCAATTGAATCAGATGAGAGGAGCATACTCTCGTAGGTTCAGATAGCATTCAGGTTTGTATTGCAGAGAAAGATCCAAGCCATTCCCATGGCGTGAAAAAAAAACACAGGAGGGCTGGTAGCTGACAAATGGGAGAAGTGCATGAATGCATGCATCACCACTTGGATATACCTAAGCAAAGTTGGCATCGAAAATACATGTGGAATCCATAGTTTGTCAAATGCTGGACACTCTGATTTAATGGATTATATTGATATGATTTATTAAGTTGTATATCATACTAAATTTAGAATATAATTTGTTGTAAAATATCGCCTTTATCGGACAACCAACTCTAGGAGCAGTAGCGACATGGGAGAACCAACTCACGGTGTCGGTGCTCCGTACAGGAATCGATGTCCCAAAATAGCATTGGACGGACACGAAACAGACTTCAAAGCATTCACAAATGTTAAGACAGACTATGCACTTATCATTTTACATGGACGAATCATGGACTGTGCCATTGGGTGTTGGAAGAGAGTTAGATAGCTGCAAAGTTCGGAATGAACCTCTGAGAAGTTGATTAGCCCCAAAAATGATTTCCTCCTTGTATTTCTGGCACTGTTAGGATCCCAAGCTAATCCTTCTCTTCAGATGATATGTTCGCTTTCCTTCCACTTATTATTATTTATGTTATTACTTTATTTCTTTATTCACCAGCCAAAACCACACACACACTCCATGACATATAGCCTATTGGACTAGGTGGGAGCTTGTAGACAAACCAGACTGAATAAAATACTTTACTTCATTTCTAATGAACTTATGTTATTGTTCACATTTTTGTTATTTTCGCCTGCATGTGGGAGCTGGGAATCTCCGGAATGAATCAATCATACCATCCATCAATCCCAGCCAGCCCAAGATCTAGCAAGCCAAAATATATATGTATAAAATCATAAAAAAGTTCACAGGCCAAAAAATACATAAGAAGAATAACGGTACCTCATTATAACAGTACCAATAATGAGGGGTTTCATTCTCGTACAAAAGTTGCATGAAAAAAATGAAATTTTTATTGTTGCATGAAAAAATAGAATTACCGTTGGAAGTCGTTCATGGTTTACAAAAACAATCTGAAAGGAGATAGGTTTTTTTGCAATGTTTCCTGGAACTCTTGTACATCTAGAAGGTGGTATCTAGTGGTATCTGATTGACTAAGTTTCTCCAAAGGAAAAGAACACGATAGATACCTACAAATCAAAATGTTATACCGGAAAATGAAAAATTAAGAAAATAAAATCACTAAAATGTCAACTTGTTGATTTACATAAAAATGTCGACTCGCTGATTTACTAAAAACAACTTGGTGGTATCTGATTCACTGAGTTTCTCCAAAGGAAAAGAACACGATATATACCTACAACTCAAAATGTTATACCAGGAAAATGAAAAAAGAAATTAGATAAAATCACTAAAAATCTCAATTGGTTGATTTACTAAAAACAACTTCGTGATTTATTTGTGGCTTCAGAACTGAGAACAAAATTTGCTGAAATCTACTAAAATCGGCAGGGACTGCCACTACGCGAATTGCCTTGTTTTTCCATGCATCGTTATAAAACTCCATGTCTCAACGTTTCCAAACCCTAATTGTAATGTTATTTTGGGTATGGTATACAAGAGTTGAATTTGACAGGTCCCTTACTCATTAGAAATTTTAATTGTTATTCCATCACTTTTAATATTTACTTTTACTCTTTATAATATTTTTAATATAAAAAATAAAATCAACTAAAAATCATCATTTTTTATTCTATAAATGCATTCAAAAGGAATTGGCTAATTATTAGACTTTTTGGTTTTTTTTTTAATTTTTTTTTTGGCATTTAATACTAGAATTCAGTGGTAAATTGTCAAGATCTCAATTTTGGTATTTATCTTAAATGCATTTTTCAATATGTAAATGGATTCGACATCAAAAGACCCCAAGGCACCCATATTTTAAAAAACTTTTAGCTCAACATTGGGGTTTCAAGATTTTGGCCAAATTTAATTAGATTTGATTGGAAAGCATCACTAGAAAATAGGTTAAAAAGTCTAATATTTAGCCTATTGTCATTCATAATAATCAAAATCATGTTAGTTTAAGCATGTCATCTAAGTTTGCCAAATTATATTCATAATCGCTCTCACATAGAAAATAGTGAATGTAGATCATGTGGGTGTTCTCATATGAGGCCCAGGTAAAGAATGTTGCAATGCATGTAGGTGTAACTCTTTATTTTCTCGATAAAAGTTAAATTTTTTTTCCTTGGAAAAAAAAAATAGTGAATGTAGATATTGTTGCAACTAAATTAGATAATAAATTTTAACTTAACAAAAAATTGAAATACACATCCATGTTTTCCATGTAATTCACTTCAATACCAATCCCATTAAAAGAACAATATTTGTGAAATAAGTTTCTAAAAAAAGCAGAAATGTGCATGAACTATGTAAATGTTAAAATAGTACATTCAATACCCCTCATAAAAAAACTAAATTTTGGATAGTATCACCAAAAGAGGTTAATTGTCGAAACACAACACAATTACAAGCATAAACATACAAACAAAAAGTTTAAATATTTAAGATTCTTCTTTCTTTAACATATTTCCGGATGTTATATACCCCTATCCCATTCCACGAAGTCGATGAATCAAGCCCGATTAAGGAGACTCGCATCAAGGCACTTGATGCGGCTAACAATAGTTTTGTTCTTGAACATCCTTTATTATGTTTTGTCTTGAGAATCCTCATCTGCCTTGTTGTACTTGCGGGGAATAGTAAGTATTACCTTGTAACTTTGACATGTTAGAAAATTTTAATACTTAACTGGTAAAATAAAAACTCCTCTAAGCATATTTCATGGATGATCCTCCATGATTAACATGAAGGTGTCAGTAAATGGATGCAACTCTTTCCAAAGAAACTGCAAAATCAAATGTTGTTTTACTTTCTTCACTTTCCATGATAAGGATGTTGTGAGGTGTTCAAAAATATTTTGGAGCCAACACTTTGAATTTCATTCTCTACCATGAACATCCTCTAAATAATGGCAAGGGCTAAACAACCTTGTTGAGTTGAAAAATGCAAGATTGAGAATCATATGTTCTAACTCTCTGAGCTTCAAAATAATATTTTTGCAAGTTGTTTGCAACTTCTATTGAACCTTCAATATAAAGGTTTCATGATTGTATTTTTATATCAACATGTCACCATATGCATATCGATTTGCTACAAATCATAATTCATGCCTATGAACAAGCCCCTCCTTATCCACAATTTTCTAGAAAGCTAAATTTGAGAGCATCTAAAATTTAGATAAATAACATCATCTCTTTGCAAATGTGTCACTTCTTAAAAACCACCTTTTTTGAAAGTGTTTACAATGACATTTATGGTTTCCCCTAAAGTGACATCAATGTACTCTTCTTGGAATTTCTTGTTTAACTTGTTCAATTCACACATATATTTGCAAGCATAGGTAAAAAAAAAATTGTCTTGAAGAATCCTTACTTATCATACCATGAGTACTTTCTTTCATTTTTCCACAATATTAATATAGGAGGCATAAGTACAACAAGCCTTTCGATGACTTGTCCCCTTGAGCCATCTAACTCCATGGATTTGAAGAGCTTGAAAAGTTCAAGTCACATAAGTTCCCATAGAAATAAGTTGATTATTTATTTTTAAGTAAATTTTGCACCCAAGAATATACCTTATTTTCTAATTTCTCAACAAACAATAATTCCAAGTATTATTTTGGAAGCATCGCGTGGCTAAAGCTTCACGTTAATGATACAATTAACACCTATAATATTAGGTACATATTTCTTCATAAGTAATACAACTATTTTCATTACCAACCATTGAAGAAGCACCATCTTTATGGAAACTCCTATCGGTATTTCTTTTGAAAATGCCCTTTATTCCATTAAATGTTTGATTGCATCATAATTTACTTTCCCTCCTCCATCGCAAAAAATTACTGAGCTTTAACCATAAATTGGGCCAAATCTTTGAGTTTAAAGCCTTGGCATGACACGATTATGTTTCTCTAACTCAGTTGTACTTTCATATAGCATCAATGAAAAAGAAAGGGCTATCTAGAATTTTTATATTTGTGTCTCTTAGAATATTGGAATATAACAAAAAAATTCTTTTGCAAGCTATGTGATTTATATATGATGTTTAGTCTTTATTCTTTTGTATATTTGGTGTTTATGGTAGCTTTAAACAAAAATATATTCATATGTTGAGAGCGGTATATCCTCTTGCTCTATATAATACATTAATTTCATAGTAGTGATGACTATTTCTTTGTTCCTATCATCAATGCATGCAATGTGTTCACATAACTAGGCTTCACCTTCTTATCATTTCCATATCCACTTTGTCTATGAAAGTTTATGGATGTGAACTAGCATGAACAACTATAGAATGATGTTGCAAGGTAGAGCAACCTTTGTCAATTACCCATGGCCCTGTTTCCTTGTGTGTTTCACAATATATGCATTCGACAACTATTGTTCCTTCATGCTTTGCCTCTCAACCCGATTGTACTTGGTTTTCCATTGATCACGAAAACTCTCTTCTTTAATTTTGTTTTTCTTTTGGGTGCTAGGTTACCCCATAAAAATTCTTCATCACATTCTTTTCTTTTCGAAGATATCAATTATTCATTATTCACAGAGATATCTAAATCTTCATTCAAATAAAAATTATGATCCTCTTTATCGAGCGATGAAACTTGAGATGTAGTAGACCATCCAAAACATTTTGATAGAAAGTTGATTCCTTTTTTGAATGCCATGTTTTATATATAATACATATAATAAAAATAAATTAATTATATATATGAATTTCATTTCATCGATTAAAACATATTTAAAAATATTCTTGCACAACTTCGAAAGGATACTGAGGAAAAAAATGTGAATACGAACGATGCGTACGATGGCTCATGATGAATTAAGGTGTTGATCGAAAAAATTCTTCAATTTATTCATAAGTCGAAAATAAGAAGAATATGCTCCATCCTAATCAGATTTGATCATTATTTTTAAACACATAATTTTCAAATTAATAGAAACTATCAAACACTTTCTCGTTCCAATACTTCACCCTTTGTTATTCGGATTACATAATTCTTAGAGAAAAATGGCTTCAAAGTGAATAAAAATAAATGTGAAGAAATAAATATGAACAAATCACTTTGCTCACATCTTACGTATAACTTTGTGAACCTAGCTCCAATTTATGCTTATGGATTTTATCTAAGATGCCAAAATGCAATTTATGTGGGTTTAAGGTGTAGGAATCAATGGAGTTTGTTTCACAATTTCATGCTATCTCTAAATACCTAAGTAAAAGTATTGCATAATTGTTTATTTCCTAGATTAATTTTGGAGAGGAATCGTGTTAAATTAATCATCATTTTTATTCTTGTACTCACTTAAAAGAAATTTAAAATAGGTTTTATGTTTTATACACATTTTTGGAAATTACAAAACAAATTATGTGAATATTATTATCAAACTATAATGACACGAGCAAGAAGATATTGAAAGGAAATGAATTACGGATTACCTTGGGAATATTGTCCATAACGATGTGGCGTTCACTTTTCCGTTTGCACTACTCTTTATGTGCTAGCGGCTAAAGCGAGAAATAAATAAATGAACAAAATTATAAATGCATGAGGAAAAATACATAAATAATTTAATGAATTACATAATTTCAACTTATATTAATTAATAAATCAAATAAAAATATCATCACCAATATAAGCACAAAGCGGGGTAGGTATTGAGAAGGAGCTACAATGTACCTTGTAGAATATTATCACGCCCTTTTGCATAACATTGTGAAATATTACATAGTCCAAGAAAAGCTAAAAATAGGATATATATAAATTCATTAAACATTGTTAACCTAGAAAATATAGAAACAAAAATTAAGGTTATTAAATGAAAAGAGATAATTGCATCTGTGTAATTGTTGTTGATATGGAGAGATCAAATCAAATTCAACAAAATAGACCTAGATCTCCTCACCTCATCCATCGACAAAAGAGAATGAAGTGTTGGTTACTTTGGTTCAACATTTTCCTCTTTCCTTTGTGCTTTCGCTCTCGGATGTTAATTTCACAGAGACACACACCGATCCAAACATAACGATAACAATGACATTGTAACAAACAAATAAGCACAGAAGTGCGCGCACAAAAACGAACGAACTCACGGAAAAGAAAAATAGAATGCTTTGCATTAAATCATAGAAAAACAAATTACTAAGTTGCATTGTTCGGACCTCAAGCTCCAACAATGTTCATAATTTTCTAGAAATTAGACGGGCGGAAGATTCATTTCCTCACTAAGATTTTGAACATGCGGTGGCACCGTAGGTGATACGCATTGATTCCATAATTTTCGGATCCTCCACAGAAGTCGTTAGTCATGTACTTCATTGAATACATGTGTCACTCCCATTAATATATACATAGTCCTCGAATACATATTCACTGATTTGGACCACAGTGTTTATTGATTTCCATGTTTTATAAACTCACATGTTGGTAATAGTGAAAATAGATGTATCATTTTACATAAGGGGATAGTTTAGATTGAATACATTTACCCATTTAAGTAAGTCCATTGATCATAACTATAAACATGTATTTTTATGTGGACTGAAATAATGGTGGTCACTTGAATACTTGTGTGACTACCAACATGGTGTAAATACATATCAATTATGTGTGTGTGTGTGTGTGCGTTGAAACTTGTGATTTTCCTATATTCATGTCATTATGACATGTTTCTAGAGTATTTTCAAGTTAACGATAGCGTGTTTTATTTTGGAATAAACTATATTTTACGGTTCTAAAAAAGGAAAAAACGTGTGAATGAGCATCAATTTTAAACCGATGGTATACCATGTGAGGAAATTTTATGTACATAATTTGAGATACTTATCTATTATGATTAGTATCTTCCCTTGGTGTGATTGTCCATATTTAGATCATTAAATTTGTAATTGAATGCCTTTAAAGTATGTTCACAAAAATAGGCGTTGCTATCGAAGTGACAATTTTCCTGGACAATCATTTCTCATACGAAATCCGGTCAAATTTTTTTCATAAATTTGGACCAACGAGTGTTAAACATTTTTGATGATGTAAATGGAATAAACACCATAAAAAACCCTTGGGGCACCCAAAATCCGACTTGACAAACTGTAACCAAACTTCAAAAAAATTCCACCATATTTTTCAAAATCATGTCGAATTTTGTTTATTTGACGAAAAAATTTGCCTCCTTAGACTACATGACAACAATTAGTCTCTGATTTTATTTTATTTCAAATTGGAAGACTTGTGACAACCATAATAAAATATCACACATATGGTTTTGTAAAATTAATGTAATGTGGCATCGGAAATGTTGAATGGAAGTGAGTTTCTCTCTAGTTTTAATCCTCCCCCCCAAATACGTTGAGCGCCTTGACAAAAAAAATTGTTGTTATAATGATTGATATGAAATGGGTAGATTGAGGAGTAATGAAAATGTCCAACAACTAGATTTCTAAATTACCGATTACATTTTAAAGAGATGGAAAACATTCAAGATAAGGTTTGAAGAAAAATCTCCAACCCTTAATCTTGGATGAAGATGAAGAATAGCATTGACCAATTATGTAATATGGTGTTATTTGTCTTCTTGTATTATTAATACTTACTAGGATTATAGTAATCAAATTGCCATTTTACAGTTATTAACAATTTCTTTGAAATAACATAGTACGATGAGTCGGCTCATGAGGGTAGCTCAATTGGAAATCGACTTGTTATTAGGGTGGAAATGTGAAGGTGAGTTTACACTTATGTGAAATCGGGGGCGATTTTTTTTTCGGAAATAGTTCGGCCAAGACAGCACATAAAGTTCGGTCGAACTATCAAACAGACCGACCAAACTTGAAAGGATTCGGCGGGAACTCGTCTTCCGTTTATATTGACGGCACACCAACGACGGCGTGGGCAAACAAGAATTTTTCGGAGATGGGAAAACCGGCAACAAAAGTTCGGCCGAAGTTTGAGTTAGAAGTCGAACTTTTACTCTTAAAATAGTTCGGTCGAACTAGTTCTTATAAATATATAAACGCGAAGTTCATTTGTTTATCGCATGTTGTGTTTTCCTTTGATTTGTTTGTTCGCGCGTTTCTGTACGTATTTATTTTCTTTGATGCCGGAAATTTGTACCATCCTTGTTGTTGGTGATTATCTGCGGCGACTTCAAGCGAGCGAACTACCGAGGTATTTCTCCTCCTGCTCCTCCTCTTGTTAAACATATGTTACGCAACATGATACATTAAATACGCATGAATTATTCATTACACAATTATGGTATTTCTCCTCTTGCTCCTCCTTGTTAAGCTTATATGTTACGCAAAATTCAAACAAAGCATCTATGTTGTTAAGTATGCTTTAAATTTCATTACCCTTTTTTTTTCCGAAAAAAAATTGAACTTTTTATTAACGAAGTAAAGTTGCATAGTATGTCGTTACGCACATTCCTTTGTAGTTGTATGATTCCCAAATCCGCAGAGCTACCCGAGAGGATAGAAAAGTACATTGTCATCTATCAAATACCGAAGATAAACCAAATCAATTGTACGGGCCTCCTCTATAAGAGGAAAACAGCCCATCGTCAGTTCATATCCCGAGAAAAACAAGTATGTCCATATGTTCATAAAACGAACGAGTTTTGTGTTAACCGGGCCTCCTCGAGAGAGGAAAAAAAGCCAGAGACAAGACAAACAACGAAATAGAAGTCGAAAATAAATGCAAGTAAGGGTAATTGTCTAGGGCATGTATATCAAACCAAAAAACAAAACACTTTACGTGTAAAAACGAAACCAAACAAAATAAAGTTATACATATGGTGGGCGATCGACACACGGATCACGCCCTGGTCTCGTCCTCTATCCTCCAACGGAGCCATATCTTGTTGCAAACCCACTTTAGAAAGTTGATGTAACTGCCATCATTGGCGCACGCCTTTAGGGAGTAAATAGCCCCCTAAGGGAAAGACCCCTGCTACTTTCTTAGATGTATTTACTCCCGTGAGTGAGCGTACTTTTATTGACTGCATTGTTGTCTATGCCTATGCCATCTGAGCACATGTCCATGTACGGGCTATACTCTTTGCTAGGAATAGTCCAAAAATTGAAATACGATCTAGCCATGGTAAGATTGAAGAGAGCTCCTTAAGGGCTTGGAGTCGGTAATTTGGGGTGGTCCTGTATATATGGTTTAAAGAAAAACATTAAAAGTATGTTTTAAATGTTTTGTCTCTTCTAGTAAAGGAGATAAAATATAACTGCGACAACTACTCTCTCATTGAACCATTTAACAGCATTCATAAAGTCCTTTTCTATGTTAACTTTGAGTACATTCTTTATGACGCCTTTTGGAAATTCTTGGTTTTAATTTGAGTTGATTGGTGTCATGTGAAGTCAAAGCACTTGTTGCTATAGAAATTTTGTCTTTACAACCAAGTGGGAGCAAAGAAACCCCAAAATTCAAACAAAGCATCTATGTTGTTAATTATGCTTTAGTTCATTACCTTCTTTGTAAGGTGTATATTGGTCTGGTAGTATGATAGGTAGTTCTTTCTTGATTTGTTATTGTTCTTGTGGATCCATCAATTTCATCACTCTGGTGATTCTGTATGTGTGCATGGAAGTTTACTACTGCTTTGTTAAGCTTATGTTATTCTTGAGCCTTCTCTCGATTCCTCACTTATTTGGAATGATTGAACTAGAATGATCTATTCTTTGTAATGTGACTACATATTGTCTTTATCTTGATACGATATATTTCTGTAATGTGACTACATATTGTCTTTTTTATGTAACTACATATTGTTTGTCTTTTATCTGCCTATGTGTATTTATGTATGAGACATAATACGATATTTTTATACTTGATAACCCGTTATGGGTATATCGAAAGTTTTATTATATTTATTTATCAATATGTAAACGGGGTTTTTTCTCCTTTGAAAAAAGTTGAAATCATTCTAAATTCACAAGTAATGTATTTGTAATGTGACTACATATTGTCTTTTATATGTGACTACATATTGTCTTTTATCTTGTTGTAATGTATTTATGTATGAGACATAATGCGATCTTTTATACTTCATAACATTATGGGTATATAAAGAGGATTTTGTATATGAATTATTATCAATATAACGAAATAGGGTTTTTCTCCTTTGAAAAAAAGAGTTGAAATCATTCTAAATTCACATATGTTTAGTGGTGTCACTATTTCACTTCCGATATTATGTTGCTTACCTTGAGGAACGGTGGAACTACGTGGGAAGCCTCATGTTTTTATACTCTATGCTCATACTCTTTGTCAAAGTAGTTATATGTTATATAGGGCTAGGTAGCATAGTTATTGAACTACATATCTTCATGCTATTAACGAAATAATATGATGGAAACCAGAAACATAATAATGTATGAGGACATCACAACTTGATAATTAGTTATTAGACTACATATCTTCATATGGAACTTGCAAATAGCATGATGGAAATGTGAACTTGCAAATAGTATGATGGAAATGTAGATCTCAAAGAAAATTCATGATTAATGCTTAGAAACCAAACATAATAATGTATTAGGACATGGTCCTTTAACTTGCAAATAGTATGGTTGAAATGTGGATCTCATGACCCTTCATGATTAATGCTTCTAGAAACCAAACACAATTTAATGTATTAGGACATAATTTAATGTATTTGGACATGCTCCTTTAGGCTTGGTGGAATTACCTTTGATTTTTATCTCTCTTACACACACACATATATATGAACAGATGATCCCATTTTCTTTTTTATTCATAGATAAAATGTCTTTTAAATACAAGATTTATCATAATGTACAATGATTCATTCCATATTATTTATAAAAAATTTCGTTAAAAAATGAACCCTTTAAATGATGAACCTAGTTAATGCTTCTTCTTTATGAAGAAAACTACTTGATCTTTCAATTTGAATTTGATGATGGTCCTTTGTTATCTCTTGACTACTTCAAATTATTGACACAATCATATGCTTCTTGTTACTCTTTTTGTTAGCCCTTATATTGTATTCTCCCCCTTAGATATTGTACTCTCACATAGATATTGCACTCAATTTTGATGGTCCTTTTTATCTTTCTTGACTACTTCAAATTATCAAATTATTGACACAATCATATAGATATTGCACTCAATTTTGATGGTCCTTTGTTATCTTTCTTTACTTCAAATTATTGACACTTGATCATATAAATATCATATAGATATTACACTCAATTTTGATGGTCCTTTGTTATCTTCCTTGACTACTTCAAATTATTGACACTTGATAATATAGATATTGCACTCAATTTTGATGGTCCTTTGTTATCTTTCTTGACTACTTAATTATTAACACAATCATATACTTTTACCTTAATATCTTGTAGAGCCCATTTCATCAAAAACACTCGGAAAAGTAACTACTATGTATTCCACTTCTACTATAGATAAGAAAGTAACGACTCTTTCTTGCTTAACCATTAAACCAAAGACTCTTCTAGAAGTAGGAATTGTATTGTCCACTTGTACTTTTCACAGCCCTAGTTGAATCTCTATATGTTGTCAATGTAAATTTCTCACCAGTAAATTTGTCGATGTAAATTTCTTAACTTCTACAAGTTTTATGAAAGGCGATGCAGCAAAGGAGCCGGGTAGCCTCTGGATCATCTTTTATGGAAGGTGACATATCTAGTAAATGCCCCTACGGTCGATCTACGGAATGAGTCTAAGTAGAAGTTCTTCATTTTAATATCCATAAAACACAACCTTTAAGTTAAGCTGTTTACATGTGTCATTTCTCCCACAAACTAAAGGCTTCCTCCCATTAATTTTAGATGTGAATTCTACCATAAACTTTTTAAGTCAAACTTTAAGATAAACCATGCACATGTCATTTGCAATAAATTTCAATTTAATATCTAAATTCACATATGTTTAGTGGTGTCATTGTTTCACTTATGATATTATGTTGCTTACCTTGATGAACAAGTGGAACTATTTGGGAGGCCTCTCTGTTTTTTGACTCTTTAACTCCTCTCATCAGGTCATTATATGTTATATGGGCTATATTTTATGTTATATGGGCTATAATGTATATTTATTAGACTACATATCTTCATATAAGAACTTACGAATAATATGATGAAATAACCTTAATAATGTATTAGGACATCACGACTTGCTAATTAGTTATTGAACTACATATCTTCATATAGAACTTGCAAATAGCATGATGGAAATGTGAACTAATTAATTGTTAGACTACATATCTTCATATAGAACTTACTGAGAATAGCATGATGGAAATGTGAACTTGCAAATAGTATGATGGAAATGTGGATCTCAAGAAAATTCATGATTGGCAGCTTCTACAAACCAAACATAATAATGTATTAGGACATGCTCCTTTAACTTGAAAAATAGTATGGTCGAAATTTGGATCTCATGACTCTTCATAGATTAATGCTTCTAGAAAACAAACATAATTTAATGTGTTAGGACATGCTCCTTTAGGCTTGGTGGAATTACCTTTGATTTCATGATTAATGCTTCTAGAAACCAAACATAATTTAATGTGTTAAGTTTTAATTTAATGTGTTAGGACATGCTCCTTTAGGCTTGGTGGAATTACCTTTGCTTTTTATTTCTCTCTTACACACACACACATATATATATATGAAGGGATGATCCCATTTTCTTTTTTATTAATAGATCAAATGTCATTTAAATACAAGATTTATCATAATGTACAATGATTCATTCCATATTATTTATAAAAAATTTCATGAAAAAAATGAACCCTTTAAATGATGAACCTAGTTAATGCTTATTCTTCATGAAGAAGACTACTTGATCTTTCAATTTGAATTTTATGATGGTCCTTTGTTATCTTTATTGACTACTTCAAATTATTGACACAATCATATGCTTCTTGTTACAATTTTTTATTCCTTCCTTATATTGTATTCTCCCCCTTGAATGTGTGTACTCTCCCACATAGATATTTGCACTCAATTTTGATGGTCCTTTGTTATCTTTCTTGACTACTTCAAATTATCAAGTTATGACACAATAATATAGATATTGCACTCAATTTTGATGGTCCTTTGTTATCTTTCTTGACTACTTCAGTGCTCAGTTATTGACACAATCATATAGATATTCGCCTCCAATTTTGATGGTCCTTTGTTATCTTTCTTGACTACTTCAAATTATTGACACTTGATCATATAGATATTGCACTCAATTTTGATGGTCCTTTGTTATCTTTCTTGACTACTTCAAATTATTGACACAGTCATATGTTTTATTTACTTTTTCTATTCCTTCCTTATATCTATTCTCCCCCTTAGATATTGTGTACTCTCCCACATAGATATTGTATAATTTCATAGGCTCTCCTTTCGAAGTCAAATATATTGTATTCTCCCCCTTAGATATTGTGTACTCTACCACATAGATATTGCACTCAATTTCATAGGCTCTGTTTTGAAGTCAAATAAGTGACAATAATTTACATGAACTATCCCTAATTTTTCTCACATGTTCAAATGGTTCTCTAACAAGATAATTTACAAGGCTTCTTCTAATTTGTTCTCCATGTTCAAATGCTTCTCTAACAAGAGGCTTTGTGGGTATGTATTCCATCTTCACTATTTTCTCAAAGACTTGTTGTGTGAGGAAGTGGTACTTTATGATGATATGTAAATAGTGATTGAAGGAAGTAGAATATTTTATTTTTGAAATTATTATTACACTTCTATTGAAACACTTAATAGACATATATATTTACCTTAATATCTTGTAAAGCCCATTTTCATTCAAAACACTCAAAAAGAAAGTTACCTTTACCTTAATATCTTGTAGAGCCCATTTCATCCAAAACACTCAAAAAGAAGTAATTGTCTTATGTACATTCACTTCTCATAAAAAAGAAATTTACTGTAATATCTTGTAGAGCCAATTTCATCAAAACACTCAAAAGTAACTACTATGTATTCCACTTCTACTCTAGATAGAGAAATGTGACTCTTTCTTGCTTAACCATTAAACCAAAGACTCTTCTAAGTATAATTATACATTGTCCACTTGTACTTTTCACAAGCCTAGTTGAATCTCTATATGTTGTCAATTTAAATTTCTCACAAGTAAATTTGTTAATGTAAATTTTTTAACTTCTACAAGTTTTATAGGTAGATTCTGTAAAGGGCCAGGTAGCCTCTGTATCTCATCTTTTATGAAAGGTGACATATCTAGTAAATGCCCACGGTCGATCTGCGAGATAGATCTAAATAGAAGTTCTTCATTTTAATATCCATAAAAACAGCCACTTTAAAGGTAATCTATGTACATGTGTCATTTCTCCCATAAACTAAAGGCTACTGCCATTAATTTTAGATGTCAATTCTAGACCATAAACTTTTTAAGTCAAACTTTAAGATAAACCATGCACATGTCATTTACCTCATGATCTTGTGTCATTTCTCCACATGTCATATATATATTTTTTATTGATTTTTTTTTCTTTTTTGGGGGATAGAAAACCATTAAATATGGTTGAAAAATGAAGTATGCATAGAAGTTTCTTGCTATCCCAATCACAGGGAAAACGGTGATTACATAGCACCAATATTCGACTAGCGAAAGTCGTCCGAAGGAAAATGAATATGTCGGGAGAACAACAAACAACGGAAGCATATTATATTGGATTGATAGAAGGCTTGGGAACGGCGATGGAGTATGGATCAAATGGAATTGTGGTTTTCACCAATTTTGAACTTGTGTACAGCAGGATGAATGGCGGCTGTGCCAAGTTAAGAGGAGGCTAAAATAAGCGCATGGAATGACAAACAATATTGATGGCAAATTTCAATTTTTTAGTATAAGGCATTGTACAAATGTGAATAAGATGTCTGTACAGTCTATTGCGTGGGAGCCAATGTAATTCATATTCATCTATCGAATGAATTAGAATTATACGGAAACAATGCTGATACAAGATTCATCTCTCAAAGATATATGAATTGGTTTTGAGATACTCTTCTTCGAAAATTCAAGATTCATCTCTCAAAGATGAATTAGTGTTGAGATGCTCTCCTTCAAAATTCATTGATGGACATTGTAACATATCTTGGATATGTGTGTGTGTTGTGTACTTATAAATACGTATTTTTTAATGACCATGTGTTTTCAATTATATACCAAGTGTGCTCCTACCCACCATGTAAGTAACAACATGGTGAACTTCACATTTGCAACAAGTGGTGAACTTCACATTTTTATCAAATTAAAATGTGGGGACTTCAACAAATTTTTGTTTAAATGCATTTGTTTAAATACGGTTTTTCACTTCTTTTTTAATGACCATGTGTTTTTTTCAATTTATACAAGTGTGCTCCCACCATGTAAAGCGCAATTTGGTGAACTTATCATTTTATAATTTCTTTTTTGCTTAAATTGAGTTTCACACATCAATTATTGCTTTGAAAGTTGTGTTACTTAATTTGTGTACACTAAATTACAAATTGATTTTAAAATTTATTTTGTGTAAGTATCCACAATACATATTTATATATCATGGAGGATGAATGAGCGAATAACGAATCCCATGTAGAATCGAGGATCGGGGGATGTTCACGCTATTTAAATATAATGTAAAATCTCCATACATGTGTGTACATATGGAATTGATTTTTTATTAACTTTGTGAGTTAAATAAATTGTTAATAAGTTTCATTTTTTATTTTTAGGAGCTAAGAAAGAGAAGGGTCTCTACTCACATCCATAGAGCGTTCCCATGGTTCACCCGGTCGTGGTATGGTTCACGCAATTTAATGAATATGTACATGTGTATTTATATGTACACATGAATGTGTTTTTCAATTGATTATAAGTGTGTTGTTTGTAAACTTCTATCTCGTCTCGAGAGGTTGGTGGTGGTTCGAAATACCCTTAGAGAGCCATCGATGAGTGGTAGCGAGGGTTGCGTGAAGATGGTGATATTTATTCCCAGGAAACCAATCAATGGGCGGTGGTCTTGGTTCTCGGCGAAGAGTGGGTGCAGGTCTCAACAATTTCAAGGTGGAGAAAATGCTAAACAACCACGTCGAGGTTTCCATCGATTTCAATATTTTTATTGACTTATACAAATTTTTTTACATGTGTTTCTAATATACGAAATTTTATATATTGATGCGAGAGGCTGAAAATGTTCCAATATTGGTCAAAATAGACGCGGGACGAACGCTACATTCGAGAAGAAGGTTGTCTACCCACCACAACTTATCCGACCGACATTTACGACATACATATGAGGAAACAAGCATGGAAATGATGCACCTTACAAGGTGTAAAAACTTCATGCAAAATTGAAGAGATCTTCGTGGCTTTGACTCTACTGTTGAGATTCCACAAAGCCTTGAAATAGTTGCATTCGTAGGCGAACTTGTAAATGTGTACAAAAATCTTGGGCCAACGACTGATACATTTAGCAGAAGTGATGAGAAAGAGAAAGGAAACGATCGACAGGGTCCGGATAAGTAGGAAGATGTAAAACAAAGAGTTACAAAAAATATAGGCGAAGTCAATGTTTAATTTCGAGGAAGGGCCAAAAATAAAAATGTTGAAGGTGCAATATTTCATGCACCCAAATACCTTTCACTATTTGTATGATAGACACCTTGCGGCTATGGAAGGCTCCCATGGAACGTATGAGTTCCTGTTTATTTGCACAATTGTTTTGTGAAATTTTTTTGGATATGAAGCCATCCTGACCTTCGTCGGAATTTTGAGTCGAGAAAGGTGGGTTATTGTGTGTAAGGATGCTAGCGAGATGTGGAGGTTGCCTGTACACAATGAAAAATCGACATTGATAAACCTTCACCCAGGTCGAAACTGCATGGTCGAGAGAAGGATGCGACTTCTCAAATAAGTCGAGAAGCAAGGATGTCATGATCGACAGTGTTTACGGTGGATTGGGTGGAGGTACGATGTTTGTCTAAATACGATAAAGAGCATGTAAAAATTCACGTGCCAATTTTGTGTATTGTACATATGAAGAGATTGACAACATGAATGCGAAAGATCTCTGAATATATGCAAAAAATTGTCATGATAGTTTCCAAAGACCCTGGTATTCATAAGAAGAGGCAAGACGGTATGTGTTAATGACCTTGGGGTTCCAATTATTTTAACATGTATACATGTGTACAATTTGTAATAAACACGTGTGTATTTACATATATATATTTATTTATGTATACATTAATCTAACAAAAATGTATCATTATATGTTAAAACACCATTTGCGATTCATCACGCATGATGAATGACGAAAATTTTAATATCACGTTAGGACCTTTGGTTCAAACAATACGGAGATGGGTCTCACCATCGAAGATATGTTGGAAAATGTTAGTGTTTTTAAGTGATATTTAAAATAAATAATTGTGCACACATGTACATGTATATATATAATGATAAAATGTTTTAATAGATTTAGGTCCGTCCAGGTGTTTTGGGATGGCGGTACCTTCTTCTTCCTTGGGAGATGTACCTTCTACTTCCTTAGGAGATGAGCCACAAGTATGGACAATTTTCACTTTTAAAAAATTTATGTTTAAGTTATATATATATATATATATATATATATATATATATATCTCAATTTTTAATGGAACTTTACAGTGTATATCTCAATTTTTAATGAAACTTTTTGAGGTGGAATATATATATATATATATATATATATATATATATATATATATATCTTGAGTTATTTTAAATTTTTTGAATTTAGGTTCCTATAGAAGATTTCTTTAATCCACAGACTCTAGCGACGGAATAGGAACATCCACACCATTTCAACCATTTGAACGAGTTGTCTAACTTTTTTAATATTATTAAAATAAGTTTATGTATGTACACATGCATTTTCATTTAAAAAATTTTAATATATAAATTTATATATATATACTTGTACATATATATTTATCTAGTTAAATAGAATGTTCCCATTAAGAGCGAAACTGTTACGAGTTATCGAATGGAAGACCTCATGGTCTTTTCAATTTTTAATTTTTTTTACATGATTCTATATATATTCTCACTCATTTTTAAAACATCAAATTTTAATGTTCAAGTACATGTGCATTGTGTACGGAGTTTCCCATGCTTCACATGATAGTGCGGTTGAGACCCTTATAGGAAAGACGCTAGATCCATCTCTATTTGATGGACTGATTTAGATTTGATTTCAAAATTTAGATAATCTTAAATTTTATTTTTATACATTATCTATAGATGCTTGTCATATATATATATATAACTTGATACGATTTGATAACACGCATGAGATCTACGATTTATTTTGGACATATTTTATTGTGAATATAATTTTTGTTCCAAAAGTTAATTTTTGGATGGTTTGTTCTTTTGGCATGTGAATGTAAGTAATGTTGTTATATAATTTGTTTGGTTTCAAAACTTTTAAGTTTTGGATAATTGAACTACTAGTAATGTTATCGTCTATAAATTAATGTTGTCATATGAACTACATTTGGCATGTTATGTAATGATGTGTTATAATTTGTTTTGTTTTAAAATTTAAGTTTTGTTTTGCTTGAACTACATTTGGCATATTTGTATAATGATGTATTATAATTTGTTTTGTTTTAAATTTAAGTTTTGGATGCTTAGGCCACATTTGGCATGTTGATAATGTTGTGATCTATAATTTTTCTTAAATTAAAGTTAGTTTTGGATGGTTTCAATCTCATTTAACTTTGATATAATGTTAAATGTTTTTATTGGATAGTTGAACTATAATTGGCATGGCATATTAAGTAATGTTATGTATGATATAATCAAAAAGTTTTAAAACTCGGAGATTTTGATGGTTTCAATCTATATTTACATACTGATATTTAATGTTTTAAATGTTTAATGTTATAATGTTGCGATATATAATGCAAAAGTTTTTAAAACTTAAGTTTTGGATGGTTTCAATCTACATTTGGCACATGTGGTATAATGTTAAATGTTTCTATTTGGATAGTTGAACTATAATTGTATAGCATGTGAAGTAATGTTGCATGATATATAATCAAAAGTTTTTAAAACTTAAGTTTTGAATAGTTTCAATCTACATTTGCTTTATGTGATATAATATTAAATGTTTTTATTGGATAGTTGAACTACAATTGGATGGCATGTCGAAGTAATGTTGTGATATAATCAAAAAAAGTTTTAAACCCCAAGTTTTGGATGGTTGAAGTACATTAATCATGTGAAGTAATGTAAGTTTTGGATACCATTTTAATATATATTTAATGTAATCACTTAATTTTGATTTAATGTTAAATGTTTTAAATGTAAATCATTTTAATTTTGATTTAATATTAAATGTTTTAAATGTTTTTGATATATTGTTAAATGTTTTGATCTAATTTTTTGATGGTTTCAATCTACATTGGGCCTATGGAAGACACCATGCATAGACAACAAATGCATTGCAAAAGGGGAGGTGGGGGTAGGGAGTGGAGCGGGGAGTGCGGCCCTCGCTGCCTCTTTCAATCCACGACGAGCCGGCGCCCTCCTTTGGTAAACGATGTTGCACAATTCACTTCGCTAGTGCTATGGTCCAAACCTCGAATTACGGTGACCATTTGTCTTTTCGGGAGGAGCAGATGAAGGTGCCTGCGGTTCCGATATTCGGCGGAGAAAATCCATCGCCCGCCAGGCCCAGACACCGAGGGATTTAGCGACTCTTCAGTCGTCAGTCTCAACGAGCTCCGAGCGATGGCGCAAGCGGCCAATGACTCGGCTTGCGTGGAGAAAAATCTCCAAGGCAACATGGGTCCTCTTGCTTCGACTCCTCCCAGCACTCGAGGAGTAGGTGATGATGGGGACTACGGTTGTCGATTGTGGAGATAATCCTCCTACACACATCGATAACTAACGATGTCGGGTCCTCTTTAGCTGCGAACTTTGTCATGTTTTGTAATCATTATTATACGAACACTCTGTCTGTGGTTTCCGGATATTGGTGACATCTTAAGGTACGGTTTCTGATTGTAGGCGACCCCTTTTCTGTTTTTGTTCGGACTCCCTACGATTGTTTTGATTTAATCAAGAAAGTAAAGAAAGTAGTTATATGTATTTATCCCTTTAATTTTGGTTAATGGTAAAAATGTTAAATGTTTTGATCTAAGTTTTCGATGGTTTCCAATCTACATTTGGCCTCTGAAGCTCCCATGTGAAGTATTGTTTTGATTTGATAAAGAAGTAAAAGTAGTTATATGTGATCTCTTTAATTTTGATTTAATGTTAAATGTTTTGATACGATGTTAAATGTTTTGATCTAAGTTTTAGGATGGTTTCAATCTATGTTGGCCTAGATGGAAGACTCTCATGTGAAGTATTTTTATTTAATCAAAAATTTTTAAAATTCAGTTTGGATCAGTTTAAGTACATTTGGCATCTTAAGCTTGCTTTTGATCTCTACATACTCTTGTTTGAGTGAAAATTTTTCCAATGGGAAAAACATAGCTTTTCAATGCAACTAACCATATCAATTGAGCTCTAATTAAAAAAATAAAGTAGATATATGTATTGTCTTTAATTTTGATTGGAAATATAAGAAGTACATATATATTTGTTGAATTAAAGGTCAAAAAATGTCACCCCAATACTGCCTCAAACGGGTAGCCTTGTTGATTTATAAATTGGTAAATTGATGACATTCGGTTAATTGCATTCTGAAACACGAACATATCCGACCATTGGAAAAATAAGATTTTGTACACTAAATTTTCAATTAGGAATAGAGATGTGGGTCAAATCCCACCAAAAGTGGGAGAAGTGCTCCAAGTCTCTTGTACGAAAGGAATCTTGTTACAAAACTATGTTATGGAGGATTTATTTACATTGTGGATAATTTTATCGAGAAAAGCCCACGAAAAAATTGGGCACATTCGGTTCGTGTATATATCCCGGTACGTACGACATTTTTCATCAATGCACATAGAAAAACTACTTTCGATTAATTGCATTCTAGAACATATATATTGAATACGTGAATCATTTTTTCATCAATGCACATAGTAAAACTACTTGAACAATTGTAATTTCGTTACATACTTTATTGTATATATATCTAATACGTGTAACATTTTTCATATTTTTGTGTATGAAAAGCTACTTTTCGGTTGGTACTAGAGCACGTGCATGTGCAAAAAATTTGTACATGTGCAAACACTTGCAAATAACACAAGCGGCTCAATTTTCCAATTTGAGTACTAGAAGTTCTAAAACATATTTAATCCAAGGAGAATAAATTGTTGGGCGGTTGATCAAAAAATTCCAATGGAATGCCATCTTCAATAGTACGTTCATGATCGGATTTTGACATTTCCATTCTTATTTTTCGTTTTTTTCTTTGATTGAACCTCTATCGACTTTATACGTCTTTGCCACACACAAGTGACTATATTGACAACTTATGAAATCAAGTTCATAGTCTTCAAAGTAAACAAAATCACTTTGATTAGTTTTAAATAACCTTTCGGTATAATAGATCCTCTTTCATAACGAAATCCGTGATCATTATAGTTTTCTAATAATTTCATTTTTCGTTCATTGCAACGCATCAAATAATACTTCACATTTTCATCGTTGTCCAATAGGTACAATTACGGCAAAAAACATCTGCCACAATAAAACAAAATTAACAAAACTATATACATATTTAAATTTATTTCTGAATCTTTCGTCATTACAAAGAAATTCAAATGTTACATTCTCCTAACGAGATCGACTCGATCACCATCGGATGATATTGTAGTTTCCTGCGATTTTCATTTCTTCAAACATTGCAAAGACATGTTTCCTTTGTATTTAGCTATGTATGTTTCCAATCGTTTACATATATTTATTATTTTCACAAACGTCATTGGATTTTGTATTGTGTTTGTATAAGCTTATGACAAAAACAATAATATTCTTTCTTTTATCACAATGCAAACACATTTTTGGACGACTTTGTGTTAATTGAATGCAATTTTTAGGTCCCTTTTATTGTTTCAACGTCATTTCTAATTGATCTATCTATGTCTTCGATCACAATATGCAGGAAAAAACCTTTATATGGAAAATTCAAGAAAGAATGTAAATATGATATCAAAATACAATCAAAGATAATCATTGCATGATAAAATTATATTTCTAATAAAAATTAAATTGAATGTACCCTTCGCACTTACCATTGAACAACTTCTTCCGTCCACAAATCGGCTTACCGAGTGGTTCATTTGATATCTTCTAAGTGCTCGTTTTATGCATGTCTGCCGTCATGTTCTCCTTTTTCATGAGTCGGTCTCAAAAGAAATTCCAACAATGTTTAATGCATGTTTTCTTATGAAGACAACACAACCAAAAGAATGATCGTGCAGATTTAAATTGACACAATACATCGTCGACCATATCCAATGTTCATTAGATATTATTCCACGATTTTTCGAGGAATCATAAATTTTTCCAAAACAATGTTGTACAAAATATGTATCATGTGTACAATCGTCACTAATATAAAAGTGATGTTCTTTAATGATATGTCGATTTTCACTCGTGCTTTCTATATGATCGACGTTTTGTTTAGCATGTCTATATAGAACCCTTTGGGCCCCGAGCACGGAAACTTGGTCGAATGATAATATTCACTCTAAATTTCTTTTTGTGGAACAAATGTGTAGTTTTACGCAAAATCAATCAACGACAAAAATGGTCCCTGGTGGAAAAAAATTCACGAGATTTTTGAATTGCAAGTCTTGTCGAGCTCTGGGAATGTTTGGTGTATTTGTAAATTCGCATAAAACTTTCTCCGAAGTCTATCCCAAAAATTTTTCTTCTCGTAATTCAATTCTTTTAACACTATTTTCCCTTGATACGATGTATGGATATATTCATATCTCTTCCATTTCACTCTCATGTTGGACAATGATTGTTCATTTATATCGATGCGATATTTGTTTTGAAATTTATTCAAATTTCTGATCATCGCATTTTTACCACCAACACATTTCTTTTTGTAAAATAGTTCATCGCTTTCTTTTTCACATAGAATTTGAGATATGAAATCACGGATAGTGGAAGGAGGAAGTAGATCATCGCAATGTTCTACCAAAATCAAGGAATGTGTCATAGCTATAACTCAAATTCACATGATAATGGCAACAACAAGTGTCGTATGGTGATAGGTTTTACATACCATGGTTTTTTGTTGAACAAAAGCATGGCAGTTGAAACATGAATTTCACGATTCTCTTCTTTGAATTTGTTGAATAACTCTACACGAGTGGTTTCAAAAGTATTTTCATGTTCTTCGTACTGATTTCGTGTTATTCTTCTTCGCATCACATGCTTTGCGAGTTGACGAAACACGGTGTTCTTCAATATTCATATATTATTTTTTAACATTTCTCCAAGTCTATCTTTGTATGGTTGCCTACAAATAGCTCTCCAACAAGCGAGTTCATCATTTACATTTATTTGCGGCCCGAAATTTCCGATGTTTGTGCAAAGTTTTCGCGACGTTCTAATGCTCGTGCCATAGATGTTACCAAACGATTATCTTTAGTACTTGATGAAACCATTGCCATATGTATTCCTCTACGTACAATTGAAACATTTTTCTATCTAGAGCTCCTAATTGAATTTATAGCACTACTTATATTTTTGTATCATTTCTTTCATTTTTTTATCTTTGGTTGATTTTTGAATACCCGGTAGTGTCGTAGCTTCTTTTAATTTCCTTAATGATAGGGAGACCTTTCAACATTTGAGCTTGAACTTTCCCCTTCTTTCCCTTTATGAAATACGGTAAAAATACGGTTAACACGATATCGTATATAATGGTCGAGTTTTTATCTCCATATGTGTGAAGTGTCAGCATTTTCTAACTTCTCATCATCGACATTGATTTCATCTGTACATATTCAAATAAATAGTGTAATAATAAGTTTACATATTCAATAAATAACTAAATTAATAAATATATGTATAATTTCAATAATACGTGCATGTGTTCAATATATATATACATACCTTGTGATTCCAATTTCTTCACTTGAATTTCTTTCAATATTTTCACCATCTTCAATCATTGGTTCAATATCTCTTTCACTTTCTCTTTCAAAATTTTGTATTTCATCATCAATGTTTTGAAGGGAATATTTCTCTCTGTTTACATTGCAAAATATTTTCTTGAATTAGTTCATCAAAAAAAAATTAAGCTTCACATTACACTAGGAAAAATTTAAATATATCAATAGATCATAATATTTACATTTACATACACCTTGAAATTTCTAGTTGAGTTGATTTTCCCCTTCAATATTTGAGAGTGCTTCTATCTTTCTTTTGCGAGATTGTCTCGTCTCTTCTGCGATTCCTCATGGTCTCTTTTCGATCATATTTTCTCGCACAATTCCTTCGATTTCCCATGATAATAGAGTATGAAGTTCAAAAAAATTTCCTTCAAAAATTTAGGCAATAACTCAATTAAAAAAAGCATCACAAAAGATTTAATTTTAAAAAAACTCATTTAAAATTTTTACAAAAAAGTACATACTCCAATCAAAAACACTTACTTTAAAAAATCAGAAAAAAAAAATGTCTTATAAAAATGAAGCGAAGCTCGAAAAGATTTACTTCAACTCAAAACAAGTACTCTAAAAATTCGAAATTAAGCCCAGATCTATACTTTCAAAAAAAAATGAAGAACAAAAAACATCCAAAAAAATGTATCACATACCTCCGAAAATGTCCTTTGAATGTACGTCCAAGAAAATTTCTTAAACCTAAAACAATTCTTTAATCGAATGCCTCCAACAAATGTCTTCTAAGAAAAGTCTTTAAACCCAAAGCAATTATTTGCACCAAGACCAACGGACGCCTCCAAAAATGTCCTTAAACCCAAATCTCCAAAGAAAAGTCTTTAAACCCAAACCAAGACCTTTGTAAAATTGAACCGATAATATGAAATATGCAAAATTATAGAAAGATTTTAGGCAATTTATATTACTTAAAAATGTTTTTTGCAGAGAAAACTCCATGAAATTTTCTGATAGGCGGAAAATTAGTAATTTCGGTAGAACTTTGAAAATAAATTGACCAACCTAGAAAAATTGACTGAATTATTAAGGCGTGAGACTTAACGGCATGTTGCACAAAAAACTAGTTTGGGCAAGACTAACGCGTCACCATTCTTGAGATCAGCGAGCTACGAATACGTTTCTGCAACTTTGAGTGATTCGCTATGAAACATTTGAATTAATTATCGGAAGCAGGACAAGCATTTTAAATTTAATCTACTAGGGAAATATAACACAGCAAATTTCATAAATATTTACTAATTTTAATTAATTTTGTAATAAAGCAGTCCTGAAACAATTTACGAGGGTCATTGTGATTAATTAGAAATCAAAATTCTGTATCTCCCAAAATACATTTATAAAAAAATTGAAAAAATTATGAGGGCATTGATTAATTCCATCATCTCTAATGCGTGGCTTTTAAATTTTTTTTTTAGTTTATAACTTATATGTTTAAAAATTTCTTGTGATAAGCTGACATACTCAAAATATGCGGTTTTTTCATATTGGACTAGTTCAAAAATTCTAGTAATTATGATATGCATCCATTGGCTTTGTAAATATGATGAAACCGAAGTAGACTGTGTCTATATTGTTGTAACATTTTTTTTTTCTCAAAAGCACAAATTTTCAAAGAATACAGCAGTATGTATTAACATGACTTCATATGAACCCTTTGATTGTTAAAACACACACTCAAAAAGCATGCAATTGACATATCAAATATGCATAAAAAAATTCCAAAAAATAATTAATAGAAAGCTAACAAAATTTCTGACAACTTTTATTTTTATACTTAAGAGTGAAATTCTAAACGGAAAAATTGTTATAGTTTGTGAAAAGTTGAAAGAATCGAAAAAAAAAAAAAAAAATGAAAGTTTTTTTCTAAAGGAAAAAAAGTGTAACCTTTACATTTTCACCCATTATGTAAATTATGATATTCAAGAGTTCAATTCCCTTGCTGGTGTTTACCCCACCAAAAAAAACATAATACAACAAATTTATAGCCTAATTTTCTTCTTGAGTGTTTCTCTCGAATATTATGGAAAACCACGGCCACCAAAATTGGAGGTGAGGTGGTTGACTAGTCCAAACCTAATTAAAAAACTAAGAATTACTCGATTACAACTCTTGTATAGTTAAATAGTTCAATGTGTCGATGTGATGCGAGGTATAACTCAAAATTGAGGATGTTGATGATTTAACCTGCATCTCTTCTGAGTGCTTATCGACTCCAAAGCTACACTTGTATTTTAAATTCACCCTGTATATAATGAAAATTTATGATTTCATTTTTCAAATTTATAAAAAGTCATTTTTTATCCATCTAAATATAGTTACCATATAGTTACCATGGTTGATGAATCCTTTGCTCATTGATTTTCTGTCTTCCTAGTCCACCTAAGTATGATTACAAATTATCTATCACTAATTTGATTTTCATGCTTAAGTCAAAACTTGCATTGATGCTTAGATGTAAACCTTGAACCTTTGTATTGAATAAAAATTGTGGAAAACTTATTGCGTTATCTTTTTTAAAAAATGTTAATAATAATATTTTCATAAATATAATTATTGAGAGATAATAAAAAAATAATGATTAATAATTGTTGAAATATTATTATGTGATATAGAATAAAGGAAAGATACTTATGTCCAATATAAATATTGGAAAATGAATATTGTTGAAATATTGTTTTGGACTCTTCATGTTCGATAGATTCTATCTTTAGACAGATATTTAATGCAGACCTATATAAATGGGAGCATATGATATATGGTTATTCCAATACATTTCCATGAGTGTATGGCACTCCTCAGGTATTTGGGAATGAGGAGATGTGAAATATTTAGTCGAGATGATCCAAAAAGTAAAACGGAACCCCTTTTGGATACCCTGTTTGAAGGAACTTTTAATCCAGTGCCTAGCTCAAATGGGAGCATGGGACCATATCAGTTTTGGAGAAAGTTTATTCCAATGGTATATGGCATAGTCTAATTCACATTAGAATGAGGAGATATTAAATATTTTCAAGATAGCAGCAAAGTACGGAGGGTTCACCAACTAGTTCAAATGAAAATATAAAAACTATAAATAATGGGAGGTCGAGAGGAGTTGAGGAATAATTTTTGAGGTCGATTCTTGAATTAAAAGGTGGAAGAAAAATGTGATTTGTAAATTAGACAAGTCATCTTGGAAAAAAATTTTATATATTTTCATGCGCGATGGTTAGACGCGTGAGCATCATATACTTGTGGTTAAGTTTTATATCTTGATTCTATATTTTCATAGATATAACTAAAATAATTTGAAGCATACAGATATCACAAAATCTTCTTCAAAAAGGTCAAATCGCCATTTCGCAATAAATTTTGTTTTGGGATGTTTCAAACCATGAAACGGTAGATGCTAATAGAATATCATCATGCTGTGGTTCAGAGAAATTAAAAAATCCTAACTTACTTCGGCCATATCTCTAAAATTATAGCAAATAAAGGCAAGAATATCTCTAAGTACCTATGATAGAATTTCATAGTATTTACAAAATTGGAATGTGGAACGTTGTGAAAATTAATTCTTTAAGCGACCAAAAAGAAAAAAGTTTTGGGAGAAATAGACTTGGTGAAGGAAGAAACAACGGAAGGGATGGTATCTCTTATAAGTCGGTGCCTGTGAAAAGAAGCAAAGGATTGATGTATCCTATAATTTAGTACCTACCATGACAAAAAGGGATTAGTGTCACATATAGGTTGGTGCCTACAAAGTAGTAGACGTGATTAATGTCTCCTATGGGTTAGTGCCTAAAAAGTAGTGAAGGTATTAGTGTCTCACTGTAAGTTGGTTCCTATAAAATAATAGAATAGATTGATGTAATAATATATTGGTTCCTACACATTGATCTATTAGTAGGTTGGTTCCTACAAGTTCTTTCATATAAAGAAGTTTTCTAGTTTCACGTAAGGGTTTCCATGTGCATATTGTGTTACCTAATCAATTTATGATATTAATGGTGTATGATGCTTGACTAGATTAAAATAATTAAAAATTGTCATTTATACTAATTCACGCCCACCCTCACTAGTATATTACAAATTCCAACAATATTTATTAGGAAAGCGAGGTTTCTTGAAGTAATCGAATCACTAGAAGTAAAATCTCAAATGGACCATGGTTGTTCCAAAATGAGTCTATTGTATCTACTACAACACCCACCCAAAAAATTTAGCCTAACACCAATTTTTACGTCTAAGCAACCAAGTTGTAATTGTCTATTTCATGTCACTTAACGGACAAAAATTAAGACAGCACCAACTATCATGAAGATATAGCCTATGTTTTTTTTTTAAAGGCCCAATGTTGCCTCTCTTCCTCCTTTTAAATTACTGTCTTTTGGAGCCATGCAGGACTTGTGTCTTGTTGTCTTTTAAACCCCTATTCTAGGGCTTCACATTTCTTTTTGTAATTATAAATCAAGAAGTGCTCTATTTTGTGTGCAGGGATCCCATTACACCATGTTTTTTTTCGCGTCATTTTTGAAATAAGGAGCATCGATGTTGAGTTTTATTACCATAAAAGCTTCTCTTAATAATTACATATACTATTATGTCAATGAGGGGTACTTCTAGGTATTCCTTGAGGTCACTCATTTTAAGTTAGAGAAAGACGGGATGTTGAGAAAAGTTCCTAAGAGGAGAATATTTTGTTTTCCACCTTGCTTCATGTGGCACATCGAGTAAATAAGTACTTAGAAAAGTCGAATTGATTGTAAATGGAAATGAAACATTGAGATATTTACTATTGGAAGATCATGTTGACAACCTGGTATATGCCCAATCACTAGGAAGGTATTAAGTTTCTAGATTATATTTAGGAAGAGAAAGAACTACTATTGTTGATGGAAAACATTTTATCTACGGTGGTGCTCTAGTGGATACATTTAAGTTTCTCTTTCCATTAATTGTAGCTTGTACTATACCTTTCCTAATATATCAATCCATGTTATCACTACTCTTGTTTAGCAAAGATCTTTCTAGGCCGTATATTTTCTCTTTTATCCTTGCTTGAGAAGGTCATGTTTCCTTCACCATTAATCATAGTTGCATAAGTATACAAAGTGGGCATCATGCACTATTTCTCTTTCTTAAAATCAGCAAGAAATGGGATACAATCCCTCGAAGGCATCTGACAACATCTACATATTGAAAAAGGTTATTCCTCCACAAATGTTGAAGCAAATTAGCGATATATTTTATAATCTATACTTATACCTCCGACAAGCTAATTGTCTCCACAAAAAGCGAAATTTTGTAAGTCCATTTCCAACGAGCGCAAGCCTTTTTAAACAATGATTCTCGGTGACACCATATTTTTCACGGAAATATTTAATCACAAAAATGCCTTTACTAAACGTTTTTGTCACCAAATTTTAGAGAAGGGAGGAACGTTGTAGAGAAATAGTGCTTATAATCTGAATTCGAGCAAGGATGAAGATAAAAGGTTTAAAATTAATGTTATATAAGTAGTAACTATTTTTACATGATAAGGTACCCCCTTTCGGTATACGCTTACTTTAAGGGTAATCTAGTGGTTGATGGTTTGTATGATGGGTAACCTCCAACCCACAACCCAAGTTAAATTTCAATATACAAAACCTGGCACGCACGAATGCCAACTCTGCAATGCTACGTGGACTGTTAACAATGTTATTGGTTGTCACACGTCGGATTCGTGGTTAATATTGTAATAAAGGTTCTCGGATTCGTGGTTAATATTGTAATAAAGGTTCTCGGATTCGTAGCCTCCATATGATTTGGTTACACCGCCCGGTTGATCTGCATTTACTCCTCAGTTAAAGCTCCAGCTCGATGGTAGTGCTTTTGTTTTTCTCGCCTTAGGTTTTGTTACAAATTCATTTGGCGGTCATTTCGTTTGGTGTTATGCCTCTGCGTGAGGTCTGGTCTCTCTGGTAACTTCTTGCTGAAGTCCTGGCTGTCTGTGCAATTGATTTGCAATGGTGGCTGGTTATCGTTCTCCAACCCACAACCCAAGTTAACTGTGATATGTATAAAATCTGCGCACGCACGTATGCCAACTCTGCAATATTACGTGGACTGTTAATAACGTTATCGATTTTCACACGTCGGATTTGTGGTTAATGTC
This sequence comes from Pinus albicaulis, assembly GCA_034641835.2. Taxonomy (NCBI): domain Eukaryota; kingdom Viridiplantae; phylum Streptophyta; class Pinopsida; order Pinales; family Pinaceae; genus Pinus; species Pinus albicaulis. The sequence goes on along the minus strand of CM076584.1, from coordinate 1,673,322,689 downwards.
GCAATAAAAGTCCTCGGGTTCGCAACCTCTGTAGGATTTTGTTACACCGCCCTGTTGATCTGCATTTAATTCCACAGTTAATACTCCAGCTCGTTCGTGGTGTTACTCATTTTTCTCGCCTTAGGGCTCGGTATCAATTCATTTGGCAGTCATTTGCACTCGGTGTTGTGTTTCCGCGTGAGGACTGGTTTCTCTGAGAACTTCTTGCTCGAAATCTTGGCTCTCTTTGTAGCTGGCTTGCAATGGCGACCGGCTATCATTGTAAACCTCGTTCAACTGTTCCGCTTCTTCGACAGGGTCAATATTTTCCACAGTAACTGCTTGTCTCTTTTTTTTAAAATCAATGTTCTCACTGTTTTGGATTCCTTCTGCGTTTAACTTCCGCGACTAGTGATCTCATTCTTCGATTGTGCACAGGTGTTTTCAACTGCAATGTTTCACAGGTTCCTTCAACTTCGTCCGACGCTCAAACTGGTAAGCCGTTTCTCCTTGATTCAATTCCATGTTCACTTTCTTCACACTCTGACCGTTTGGCTCCTCGCGAGCAAGTCTGGCCGGTTCTTTGCAAATGCTGTTCGCTCAGTCAAGATTTTATGTGTTCTGTCTTCTCCGCAAGGTACAGGTTCAATACCCTCTCGTCACTCTTTAGTTATAATGAATACAATCATATGGATAACTAAACTGACACCGTCTTCTGTCCTGTGCAGGTAACTTTATGTTCTCGATAGTCCAATGTCCGGGATTGCCTTCGCTCTTCGTTCTCCACGGGTAGAATCAACCCATGTTTCAACTTTTGTTCTTCTGCTATAATTTGTCTAGGTTACACAGGCTTTGTCACTCCACTATATCTTAGGGTTTCTTTCGGTAACAACCTGGGGTTGCTACGTCTTCCTCTGCTCAATTTGTTTTCTCGGTTTTTGAAAGAACTTCGACTATAACTTAGTGACCGTATAGCATTCGACTTTCTGTTTCCTTAAGGGTTTCGGTTTAAAACCCCAACTGTAAATCTTTTAAATCGAATAGTTTTGTGCTTGTAATGTATTCAAGAAAACTATAATGACTGGACTGTAAATATGGCTGGTTAATCTATTCGGAAGAATTTCAATCGTCTTTTATCAGTTTTCTCAGAAAATATATTGTTATAAAGATTGTTACTTGTAGATTTAAACTTTCTCCATGTATTTCGTTATTGCTCGCTTTCTGTTTCCACGCATTCACTTTCACGAATGCTTGACTGCTTCTTTGTCAATCTGGAATGCCTGTCTTGTGAGAAACAACTCGTACTGATGGCTTGCCTGTACTACCACAGCTATTCACTAAATAATATGACTGCTTGTCACTATATGTTTAAATTAATAGATTGTCAGCGCAATTCTCATCTTTCTGTAAACAAATTTCTGTTACTCATAAGAAAACAATGACACAGATGGTTTACTCAATAATTGTATTATTTGTTTTATTTCTCCTCTTTTTGACAGTTTGTAGAACCCTCGTAAAGTACCCCTCCTCTTCTTTTTGTAGCTCAGTGGAGGGTAAATTCGTTACCAGTTGGTAACTGCCCCACTGTCAGTTACACAGTTACACTTTACATATTATTTCTATTTTCATTTTATCACTAACGAAATTTAAAACAGCCAAATAACCCTACCACAGTTTATTAATAAAATTAAAAACAAAAAGTCGGCTATACTAAAGCAAACCCCCCTACTGATAACTAATCCTCTAATCAAGAACAAACAAATTAAACATGGACAGGTTCAAAGACCTGTTAAAACAACACATCACCAAAAGACAGGAAAACCTGCTATCTGTTTGCCTCCCTAGTCGGATGCTCCTGCATCAGGCTCCCGGGGTAGCAAAAAATTCATGGCTCCGCTCCATGAGATCATCCACTGAATAGCCCGTTTTCTGAACCTGTGCTGCGTCAAGCCAGGAACTGTCCTCAATAGGACGGTTCTTCCACTTGACCAGGTACTGTAAATAGTCCTTCCTGCGTGTTCGTTTGGCTACTTGTGTGTCGAGGATACCCTCGATCTCAAGGGGCTGCGATGCAGGCATCTGACTTAACCAAAAATCCTCTTCAACTGGGGTGTTCCATTCTGGCCTTGTTGCCTCTTCGTCTTCAAGACTGGCAGTGTAAGGAAACAAATCTGCCACATTAAAAATGGGCAAAATGCCTATTCAAAGTGGCAGCTGTATTTCATAAGCATTGGCAGAAAACTTGCGAAGAATTTTTACAGGGACCAATCTTTTTAAACTTTAATTTGTTATACGCCCCTTTCGGAAAACGTTCCTTGCGCAAATGAGCAAGTACTTCGTCTCCAACATTGAACTGAAATTCTCGCCTTTTCAAATCTGCCTGCTGTTTGTATCTTTGACTGCTGTCCAGCAACTTCGATTTCACCTGCTCATGCATATCACTCATTTCTTGAGCGAAATATTCTCCATCTGCGCTTCTTTTCTCAAGCTTTCCCAAATCCCGCAGTTCATGCACTCCGCGAGGATGCATGCCATACATAACCTGAAAAGGACTGTATCCCGTACTGCGATTTGGAGAATCGTTGTACGCAAATTCCGCTTGGGCAAGTACGCGATCCCACATTCGCGAATTTTCTCCTATCAAGCTTCGTAGCAGGTTTCCCAAACTCCTATTCACCACCTCTGTTTGCCCATCGGTCTGTGGGTGATAATTTAACTGTGTGTCCAACTTTTTCCACAGGGTACGCCAGAAGTGTCCTAGGAATCGCACATCCCTGTCAGAAATAATGGATCTCGGTAAGCCATGCAGTCAAACAATTTCTGTGAAGAACAAGTGGGCTACGTGAGTAGCATCACTAGTTTTTTGACAGGGTATAAAGTGCGCCATCTTCAAAAATCTATCCACTACTACCATTATTGAATCAAATCCTCGTTGTGTTCTAGGCAGACCCAAGACAAAGTCCAAACTGACTGAGTCCCACGGCCTATTCGGTATGGGCAATGGCGTATAGAGTCCTGCATTTTGGCTGTGACCTTTTGCCAACTGACACATTTTTCACCTGCTTACATACCTCTGAACATCTCGCCACAACTTTGGCCAATAATAGAAATGATCTATCTAGGATACTGTCTTGTCTATACCGAAATGTCCGGCTAGACCTCCGCTATGCTTCTCCCGAATAATGTTCTCCCGCATTGAACAATCGGGAATACACAACTGTCCTCCCCTAAACAATAGTCCTTCTTGCAGATTGTAGTCCAACCATGGACTATTATTCCGCAGCAAAGGGTTCTGACACGCCTCATGGGCCTCCTTAAAATCTGTATCTATCTAATATAGATCCTTTAAATGCTCAAAACCCATCACCTACACCATACTCTCCTGCAAGAGCGAAGATCTTCTGCTCAATGCATCCGCCACCTTGTTGGACTGCCCACTAATATGCTTCAATACGAATGTAAAGCTTTGCAGATACTCCACCCACTCTGCATGCTTATGATTCAATTTATGCTGCTGCATAACATACTGTAAGGCAGAATTGTCAGAAAATAAAACAAACTCATTACCTAACAAATAGTGCCTCCAGTGCTTCAAAGCTTGAACGATCGCATAAAATTCTTTGTCGTAAGATGAATACTTCTGCCTACTTTCGTTCAATTTCTCACTTAAATAAGCAACCGGTCTGTCCTCCTGGCTAAGTACTGCCCCAATGGCTGTACCGCTGGCATCACAACGAACTTGAAAAAGTTTGTTGAAATCCGGTAATCTCAAAATCGGCCTTTCAGTGATCTTTTTCTTCAAAGTCTGAAAGTTGTTCTCTGCTGCCTCAGTCCAATGAAAAGGCTGATTTTCCTTCTTAATTGTGTCCAACATGGGTGCGCAGATCCCGCTAAAATCTCTGATAAACTTCCTGTAGAAGCTTGCTAAACAATGAAAGCTTCGAACCTCAAAAAAATTCTTTGGGGATGGCCAATCAACTATGGCTGCAATCTTTTCCGGATCCATCTTCAACTCGTTTTCTGTAATCACAAAACCCAGATAAACTAATTCTTGTTGAAAAAAAGTACATTTCTTCAAATTTATCAGCAACTTATTCTGCTGCAATCTTCTCAATACACTTCGTACATGTTGGAAGTGTTCCTCCTTCGTTCTGCTGAAAATCAAAGTATTGTCCAAATAAACAATCACAAATTTCCCAATGAACTCCTTCAGCACTTCGTTCATCAGGCGCATAAAAGTACCAGGGGTGTTGCCCAGACCAAATGGCATCACCAGCCATTCGTACAGCCCCTCGTTCGTCTTGAAGGCTGTCTTCCATTCATCCCCCTCTCAGATTCTGATCTGATGGTACCCACTCTTCAAATCAATCTTTGAAAAATAAGCTGCCCCACTCAAACAGTCCATCATATCGTCCATTCTTAGTAACAGAAACCTGTACCAGATAGTAATTTTATTAATAGCCCTTGAGTCTGTACACATCTGCCAATCGCCTCCTTTCTTCGGAGCCAAAACTGTCGGAACTGCACAGGGGCTCATGCTTTCTCTAATCAGCCCTTTATCCAGCAACTCTTGTACCTGCTTCCTAATATTCTCATTGTCCTTAGGACTCATGCGATAGGCTGCTTTATTCGGCAGACTAGCTCCTGGTATAAAGTCAATACAATGACTGATACTTCTCTTGGGGGGCAGTTCATCCGGAAGATCGTCCACTATGATATCTCCAAAATCCTGTAACATATCCTGGATCTCCTCGGGTAAATCTGAAATCTTTGTGTGCAGTACCACTGTCTTTGGTCTCCTCACAACAGCAAAATTCACATCATTTTTTTCGATCTGTTTCAAAAACTCTTTTCCGCCCATCAGCAGCACTTTTACTCCACTAGCTTCTGCTGTACTTTCCTCTTTGATGGGCACAAGCGTATGCTTGACTCCATCTTTGAAAAAATTATAACAATTCGTCTTCCCATCATGAGTTACTTTTCTGTCATACTACCAGGGTCTTCCCAACAGAATATGACAGACATCCATCAGCATAACATCGCAGATAATTTTGTCCTTATATCTGCCTATCTGGAACTCCACCTCGCACTGTTCATCAACTAATAGTTGATGTCCTTTTTGCAGCCACGACACCTTGTAGGGAGTGGGATGTTTCAGCCATTTCAGTCCCAAATTCTCCACCATTTCTGTGGCCACCAAATTATCAGTGCTCCGGCTGTCAATGATCAGTTTGCAGCACTTACCCTGTGATTTGCAAACTGTCTGGAACAAAGCCTTTCTTTGGTCTGGTTCCACAACCTCCTTTGCTGGTTTTATCAACACCTTGTTCAACACCAAGGCTTCTCCTATTTCTGGTGCATTTTCCACTTCCTGAGGCTGTGCTTCTGCTTCCTCAGTTTGGGCAACATAAGCTCCTCTCCCACCTATTGGTTTACCTTCAGGACATTCATACGATTTGTGCCCCCACTTGTGGCACCTGTAGCACTAGAAAGCTCCTCTGCCCCGACCGTTACCTCTCCCTCGCTGGTTTGGTCATCTCCCTCTAGTGCTATTGTCATTTTCTGCTGTTCCTGCAGATTTGGAACTGTTGCCTTCTTCATTGGAACCTGTGCCTCGACCTCTGCCAAAGGCCTTCCCCTTTCCTCTACCAGTTCCACCTCCTCTTCTGGCATTCTGTTTTTTGATTATTTTCTCTTCCGCCTTCAAGGCAAACTGGTATGCCTCATCCAAAGTTCTGGGTGAGAGGATACTGATTTCATCCAGTATCTCCCCTCTCAATCCATTCACAAACCTCGTTGTCTTTTCTGGGGTATCTTCGATATACCCTGCCCTCAAATTCAACTTATAAAATTCTTCCGTATATTATTTGACTGTCACTCCCCTTTGCCTCAAGTTCTGTACTTGCCTGTACAACATAATTTGATAATCTTTAGGCAGAAACTTCTCTTTCAACTTAGCCTCCATTTTGGCCCACTTCTTTATAGGTTGCTTGTTTAGCCTTTTTCGTTCTGCCTGAACGCTATCCCACCACAAGGACGCATGTCCCTTCAACTTGGTGGTAGCAAAATTCACCCACTTGTCCTCACTGATTTCCTCAAAATCGAAATATTTGTTTACTTCACTCAGCCAATCCAACAGCACATCTGCTGACAAACTTCCGTCATAAGTAGGAAGTTCGTGTTTTGGCTTATGACTGGATAACAATACTGACCTCAATAATCTGAGTTCAATTCCTTCTCCCTCCAAACCATCTGCCTGTTCTGCAACCTCTTCATCACTGTCATCCTCTCCTGCGGGGTCTCTCCTTCGTCTAGCTTCTGCGACTGCTAGACGCTCATTCAAAATTCGAATCTCTTCTCACAGTCCCTCTTCTTCTGCTATTCGGACTACTCTTCCTCTTCCTCTTCCTCTTCTGCCAACTTCCATATTCTCTTGACCTCAAGCTAGCTCTGATACCACTTTGATGGGTAACTCCAACCCACAACCCAAGTTAACTGTGATATGTATAAAATCTGGGAACGCACGTATGCCAACTCTACAATATTACGTGGACTGTTAATAACGTTATCGATTTTCACACGTCGGATTTGTGGTTAATGTCGCAATAAAAGTCCTCGGGTTCGCAACCTCCGTAGGATTTTGTTACACCGCCCTGTTGATCTGCATTTAATTCCACAGTTAATACTCCAGCTCGTTCGTGGTGTTACTCGTTTTTCTCGCCTTAGGGTTCGGTATCAATTCATTTGGCGGTCATTTGCACTCGGTGTTGTGTTTCCGTGTGAGGACTAGTTTCTCTGAGAACTTCTTGCTCGAAATCCTGGCTCTCTCTGTAGCTGGCTTGCAATGGCGACTGGCTATCATTGTAAACCTTGTTCAACTGTTCCGCTGCTCCGACAGGGTCAATCTTTTCCACAGTAACTACTTGTCTCTTTTTTTTAAAATCACTGTTCTCACTGTTTTGGATTCCTTCTGCGTTTAACTTCTGCAACTAGTGATCTCGTTCTTCGACTGTGCATAGGTGTTTTCAACTGCAATGTTTCACATGTTCCTTCAACTTCGTCCGGCGCTCAAACTGGTAAGCCGTTTCTCCTTGATTTAATTCTTTGTTCACTTTATTCACACTCTGACCGTTTGGCTCCTCGCGAGCAGGTCTGGCCATTTCTTTGCAAATGTTGTTCGCTCAGTCAAGATTTTATGTGTTCTGTCTTCTCCGCAAGGTACAGGTTCAATACCCTCTCGTCGCTCTTTAGTTATAATGAATACAATCATATGGATAACTGAACTAACACCGTCTTCTGTCATGTGTAGGTAACTTTATGTTCTCGACAGTCCAATGTTCGGGGTTGCCTTCGCTCTTCGTTCTCCACGGGTAGAATCAACCCATGTTTCAGCTTTTGTTCTTATGCTATAATTTGTCTAGGTTACACAGGCTTTGTCACTCCACTATATCTTAGGGTTTCTTTCGGTAACAACCTGGGGTTGCTACGTCTTCCTCTGCTCAATTTGTTTTCTCGGTTTTTGAAAGAACCTTGACTGTAACTTAGTGAGGGTATAGCATTCAACTTTCTGTTTCCTTAAGGGTTTCGGTTTAAAACCCCAATTGTAAATCTTTTAACTCGAATAGTTTTGTGCTTGTAATGTATTCAAGAAAACTATAATGACTGGACTGTAAATATGGCTGGTTAATCTATTCGGAAGAATTTCAATCGTCTTTTATCAGTTTGCTCAGAAAATATATTGTTATAAAGATTGTTACCTGTAGATTTAAACTTTCTCCATGTATTTCGTTACTTCTCGCTTTCTGTTTCCACGGATTCACTTTCACGAATGCTTGACTGCTTCTTTGTCAATCTGGAACGCCTGTCTTGTGAGAAACAACTCGTACTGATGGCTTGCCTGTACTACCACAGCTATTCACTAAATAATATGACTGCTTGTCACTATATGTTTAAATTAATAGATTGTCAGCGCAATTCTCATCTTTCTGTAAACAAATTTCTGTTACTCATAAGAAAACAACGACACAGATGGTTTACTCAATAATTGTATTATTTGTTTTATTTCTCCTCTTTTTGACAGTTTGCAGAACCCCCGTAAAGTACCCCTCCTCTTCTTTTTGTAGCTTAGTGGAGGGTAAATTCGTTACTGGTTGGTAACTGCCCCACTGTCAGTTACACAGTTACACTTTACATATTATTTCTATTTTCATTTTATCACTAACGAAATTTAAAACAGCCAAATAACCCTACCACAGTTTATTAATAAAATTAAAAACAAAAAGTCGGCTATACTAAAGCAAACCCCCCTACTGATAACTAATCCTCTAATCAAGAACAAACAAATTAAACATGGACATGTTCAAAGACCTGTTAAAACAACACATCACCAAAAGACAGGAAAACCTGCTGTCTGTTTGCCTCCCTAGTCGGATGCTCCTGCATCATTGCAGCTCTGATTAAGGTTTAGATCAACGATTTACAAATAAATCCCAATTTAGAGAATAAAGGTTTCATAAATCCCAATTTAGAGAATAAAGGTTTCCTTAGGTTATTTAAGGAATAAAATGTATGGAAAACATGTAAACTAAACAAAAATTTACAAATCCCAATTTAGAGAATAAAAGTTTCCTTAAGTTATTTAAGGAATGAATTGTATGGAAAACTTGTAAATGAAATAAAAATTCACTGTAAATTCCAAGATTAAAATCCTTTTAAGATTACAGTAGGTCTTTAGCAGCTAAATCACATACAAAATGTGCAAATGAACTAATATCTTGCAATAAACCGCCCAGAGCGATTTAATTTTTAATTTAAAGACAAATTGCAAGTCTCTCCCCAAGAGTTTACAGATTTCTTAAGACCTTTATTTAATTAAATAAATACAAAAAAATCACAGAAGGACTGATAGTTTCTAGTAAACCTAGAAAAACTTAATTTATTAAGATTTTAATTATTTGATTTACAAGGTAAATTGTAGAATGCTGCAAATTGCAGAAGGATTTCTTCAAGCATCGGTTAATTAATTTAAAATTAAATCAAACAACACAAATAAGACAACAGACTGTATTTTTGGATAAATCACAGAAATCGCCAAAGTTTGCGGTAAAACCAGAGAAAGAAAGATGTTTTTGAAAATCATGGCACAAATTTGAAAGCTAAATTATAGCTTTGCAATATATTTACTGAAACAAAGATTTATGAAAATTTTATGGACCGATGTCGATCCTACATTTTCTAGAGATTTAAAGGAATTTTTTCCAATTCCATTACCTCTTAAGTTTGATCCCTAGTCCAAATAATCGCAGATCAGAAACAACTAGATCATCAGTTAAGTCTGGTGAAGAAATTGCTGGACAGGGTCTACTTTTGCTACTCCATCTTCTGCCTCTATAGCTGCTTGCCCATATATTGCTGATGCTGGTGCTAGTTTAGTAACTCCTCTGGATCTATATGGTCTACCCCTGGGACTGGATCTACTTAACGAATGCCAGCAGTTGGATCTCGATCCCGGCGGCTCTTCGGCTCCAGTAGCAACACAAGTTATTTATTTTGTGGATCTTTAGAGCCATGTTCTTGATAACACGAAGGAAGAACAATCTGAATTCTTGATATCAAGAAAGAAGAACTAGCTAGCAGTGTTTAAGTTCGCTTTCTGAATGTGCTGGCCTTAAAACTTAGGATAAGATATGATACATAAAGGATATGATAAGTAAAGGCTAGTGTCAGTCTTAAAGTTATCAAACTTAGGATAAGGTTGTAAAGTTCTGCTGCATGTGAGCTAGAACTTAGGATAATGTTGTAAAAGCAATATATTATTTATTCACGGTAACTAAAGGAAGGCTGCAATAAGAGGTTCATTTGCTTGCCCAATCAAACAACAAATAAACATTGGTTAAACTCTACAATCCCTCATACACTCCTCGGTCGTATGGAAAACTTTGGTTAAATTACTAATATGAAAAACAATTCAACGCAACTAATATGCAGTCAACCGCATAGCGATCGAATGAGAGAATAAAGTAATTAAAAGCTTGTTGGAAGAAAATAATAAAGACACATCATGAATTAATTAATATGTGTAATAATATAACAATAAGACGAAGTGATTTATTATTTAAGTTAATTGAGGCAGTACAATAATTAGAGGGACATAATCAATGATTACTTCATTTTGTTGGTAAGAATGAAGAATGATTAGGCATATTACATCAAGTTGATTATGATTCAGAATATATTGAATATGAGTCATTCAAAGTATGAGTGAAGAAATAGGTTACTAAGGCACCATTATGAGGGTTGATCAAATAATGGCATAAATAAACTTTGGATAAGGTAACTATTGATCCCACTTTTAGAATGCACCTAGCATTTGAAAGGAGGAGATTCAACACAATTAAGGAATTATTCCATCACTATAAGTATATTGTCTAGTTTTGGTTTTTCCTTCTTTTTATCACATAGAAATCATGCATCCTTTCATTAGAGAGTCTTTTAAGAAATATTGTTGATTTCTAAGAAGTGGGTGGTTTCTCGCATACATCGTAAGTTCACGCTTGCACACTGGTGGCATCTAGTAATTGATGTAAAAGAATATTGAATAATAAAGAAGAACAAGAGAACACGTGTTCAATGGTTTTTCTCTAGAATGGTTTATACCTATTATTTGGTGTCTATGTGTTGATGATGGTTATTTTTTCCTCAGGAAAAAAAATAAAATAAAATAAAATTAAAAAATTAAAAAAAAAAAAAAATTATTATCAAAAGAATATACTAATACATTTTATTTATACTTGTCAAGCATGAATTCACATGATAAAAAAAATGTTGTATCCTATGAGAGTGTGTGAAATTGATTATATATATATATAAGTAGCACTATGAGGAAAATCTACAATGGATGTACTAATGATGTATAAAAACTAGGAAAAAAAAATAATGTGTTTAATATCTTCCGAGGTAGAGTTGTCTTCTTCAATAAATGGGTGATGGTAGAAATCATGTGCCTTCCCATTATGATATTATGTGTTCATCCCTGGCGCATGAACCAATGGAATGCCTTATTTAGAGAAGGTTTTTCTTTATGTCATTTTACTCCCTATAGATATGAAAGGAAAATTAAGATATGAAAATAGATTCAAAATGGTTTATATCATTCACTAGTGGTTGGATCCTTAAGTTGTGACATTTGTGTGTGTCTCTTATCAATTTGATGATAAATTGTGACTCCCCAAAGACCTGAAGGGAGTGGATCTTTTTTTTCATTAACGGAGATCATAAGCAAGGATCTTGAGATCCATAATTTTGGCATAATTTTTAGTTCCATCACTTCATACCAATTTAATGTGGAATTAATGATTGTCATATATGTGTAGAAAAATGTCTCCACCACAAATTTTTGGGTCACCCTATGTTTCCTTGTCGAAAAAATCCAAAGGTCTATATCTCTCAATTTGTGGAGTGAGGGTGTTTTTGTTGTTATGCACAACCTTTGGCTTTGGAAGGAGCTCAATCATGGCAAGGGATTGGGCAGTAGTGATTTCGGGAGCGATTAGGTAGTCGGTGAATATAATCTTGTTTCTGGCAAGCCATACACCCCAATAGGAGAGGAGGGGGGAAGAAGATGAGGTATTTAACTTCTCTCTTGTTATACCCTGATTTTTAACCCCCCATAAGGTTCATTCTAAAGCAACCCATGTTTGACCTAGTTTGAATATTAAAAAAATGATATAGAGCCCGAGAGTAAGGGTTCTCAATCATTAAGTGAGAGACAATTTCTATTTACATAGACTACACTAGTTAACCCCTTATTTTTTCCATCTACATAGGAGACCCCAGGTAGGGATTTTGTTTTCCAAGGTGCACCACATGAATTGTCTGGATTTGGTTAGGAATATAATCTTCCAAGTATGCCTCCATCAATCCTCCTGTAATTCTAGTAACCAATCTAGTATGAGGGTGAGATAACATTTTCTAAGACTGTAGTTCCCAAAGGGGAATAAATCTATACCAATTAGTCTAGGCCATTTATAGGACATATGTGGGCCTACCTTAAGGTGTGGTTATAAGAAAATTAGTTCCTTTTGAGGCTCTGTGGTAGGTTCATTTGGAATACTGTAAGCCATTATTATTCTCTGAGAAGATTCTAAAGAGGTGTGATTGCTTGACTAAATGAGAAGTGTTAGTTTTTGTAGCATCGAATGTGCTCTAGCCACAACATTTATTAGATATTTTAGAGTACATGAGTTCTCCAAAACCTAGAAATTGTTTCTCGAAATTCCACAGAGAAGTATCTTAATTAGATTATTAACCAATTTTTAAATATTTCCTAAGTCTAAACTTAGAGAATATGGTTAATTAATCAGTATTAATTGAGATATGGTGAGAATCATCTAGAAACTCACATGGATCGACATGGAATTAATCTGGACCATTGATTATGTTTTAATATTGGTCATTGGTTCTCCAACAAATTATTTTAAGAATAATTCGATGGGTTGATGGAGAACACCCGAGTGCAGATACTCAGTTTCCCAAGAAGTTAAATTTCAAGAGTGGTTGTGATTTAGTAGAGTATGTAGTGCCAAGGGATGAATAGTGGATGAGAGAGGGAGAATCAGAAGTCCAGAAGGAAGATTTTCCATAAATTGGAAGAGGCGAAGAAAGGAAGAGAAAAATCCACAGAAGCTCTGTGCAATCACTGCACATAGGATGACGAAGAGGGGACAATGTAAGGCAGAGGGTTTATCTCAGAGGAAGAAAATTATTGTGGAGTGTCAGAATATTCTCACAAAATTTATCTCAGTAGTTCCTTCAATTTATATTGTCAATAAGGCATCTAAAATTATTGTACTTAGATTTGTTGTTGAGGGTTAATAATTAAACCCTTATCTTCTACACCAGTTTTCCCAAGTTGGGATTTTCCATAGACAATTGTCCAAAATAATGGTGTTAATATTATTGTGTGTGTGTTATAATTTATATGATTTACAGTATTTATTTTTCGGAGTAAAGTTTTAGTGAAAATTTCAATTGTAAATTTATTCGTTGTTTGTCATAGAAAATAAACTACATAACTAAAGTTACTGTTAGAAGAATATTTTCCTGTTGCTATAATAGATGAAATTTTCACATGGTATCAGAGCAGATATCATCAGTCGGAGAACTCAGTAACTATGATAGAAGGAGTTTCACTCTTTAGTGTGTGAAAAAATTTGAAACCCTAGAGGGCAACACAACCACCTTGGCCAAGAGGTCAATTTCTTAAAAAAAATTGTTTTTTGTTAGAGGGCGATAGAGAAACACAATTTCTCTGGATCTAGGGATTACAGAGGAATATGGAGCAACTAGTATTTTCTTACAAGTAAAATCTATATTTAGACACAGTAATATTTGCAGTAGTTTTCGAGAGTAGAATCAGTGTCGAGATGAAAGAGAAATAGAACTATGGACTGAAGTAATAATCAGGAAGCTTCATATTTATCTTCTAGGTTGGAGGAATGATTTTATTTCTTATCACGATCAACTTCACCTGGTGTCTCATATATAGATAGTGGAGAATAAACTCATATGACAGGAGTTACAAAATATTTATATAGATACAAGGAGGAGTAGATGGATTTCTAGATTACTATGGGCCATAAAATAAAAAGTACTCTAGTAGGGAGATGCACCATAGACTTTCAAAGGGAGTTAGGGGCCAACACCAGCGCTACAAACTTATTTCATGTGCCAAGATTGGGTATGAACCTGATTTCAGTATCCCAATTGCAAGATAAAGGGTATGATGTCCACTTTGTGGGGAAGAAAGTGTATTTTCAACACTCAAGCAGGAATAAGGTGAAACAAATTGAAGCTCAAAGTAAAATTTTATATAGGTTGCCGCTCGACTCTCCAATGGAACTAATAGGCAGTGATAGTATAAGTGGGAAGGAGTTGAACACGTTATGTAATAGGAGGATGGGACATCTACGCCATGGAGCGCTCAAGATTCTAAGAGAAACTGTAACAGGAGTTCCAAATCTTATTACGGAGCACAATGATGTGTTCAAATGATGCATACTTAGGAAATGTGCAAAGGAAACATTTCCTACAAGTGACAATAGAGAATATGTCATGTTAGGAATTATACACACAGATATTTGTGGGCTAATGTTCATTAGAGATCTTAGTGGTGGTGAATACTTCATCACTTTTATTGATGATCATTCTAGAAATACCTGAATATATTTCTTAAATACCAAAGATGAGGTAATTGATTAGTTCAAATAGTTTAAAGCTCTTGTAGAGAACGTGACAGGGAGGAATATCAAGGCATTAGGGGATTTTTGAGGTCTAAAAGGGGTCTCCTAAGGAAATTATAAAATAATAGTGGACATAATAAAGTAAGATTTGATGACATCATCAAATTTTAGAGGGAAAAAGGAAAAAACTACTTATTCAACTCACATTTTCAACTTAGCTCCCAAAGTTTTTACTCAAATTTCGAGCGGGATTACTAGTTGGATGCAAAATTTAAATCCTCATCCAAGGAGTACCCATGTTGCATACTTGCGATGGACCTTGAGAAGAGAAAAATGAGAAATACATGAAAAATGTTATTACAATCACATTTTTTCATGTATTTCTCATTTTTCGCTTACATTGGTCCATCAAAAGTATGCAACATGAGTACTCCTTGGATGAGGAATTAAATTTTGCATCCAAAGGGTACTCTCACTCGAAATTTGAGTAAAAACTTTGAGAGATAAGTTGAAAATACAAGTTGAAAAAGTAGTTTTATTATTTTATTATTTTTTAATATTTTTACCCTTTTACTTAAGAAATGGTGAATCATCCCCCATGGTTGACATCATCATCTTGAATCCTATTGGTTCTTATAAAGTCTATTTTGGTTGTACATTTTTCTTAGGAGGCCCATTTTATACCTCAAAATTCCCCTAATGTAATTTTCTTAGATAATGGTGGAGAATACATTGATAAAATATTGACAGATTTTTGCACAAAGGAACGTATCAAAATTGAGTGGACAAATTGATATAACCCTAAAATGAATGGGGTAGCACAGGGGAATAACATAATTATAATTGGAGCTGAAAAGTCCATTTTGTATGATCGGGACTTGCCCAAATTTCTATGGGGAGAGGCATGTAACATGAGATTTTATATTCAAAGCAAAACTCCTCATAGAGCATTGGGGAAGAAAATTCTAGAAGGATTCTTCACAGGGAGAAAGCCTGAAGTAAGTCACATGATTATTTTCAGGAGTGTGACTTATTGCCACATGCTAGATGAAAAAAGTAGCAAGTTGGATAAGATAGCAAAGAAGGGGTTTCTCACCAAATATAGCGAGACCTCAAAGGAATACATCATCTGCATTCCTAACAGTAGGAATATTTTAGTGAGACGATACGTAAAGTTCATGGAGGACTGATTTTTGAGGAGATATCGAGATATGCCTACAAGAGATTAGAATCAGTTAGCAAAAGTTTCGTTAGTTGAGCAGGAGGGGCAACCAGTGGGACTAACCAGAGGATAGTCACATGGATTGAGTACAATGACTAGTACCAATATATCCTTAGGGGTAGGAGATCCAGGAAGTTCTCCACAAATAGAGTAGTAGGTATAGGGGGAGAAGCTAGTTTAACTTCACACCACCAGTGGAAGATCCAATAGAGAAGTTTGTTAGACATTGAGATATGAGGATGATTTTATCAGAACTCCTACGATGGAAAAAAGCAGCGCATATAGCCTGACAGATATAAAGCTTTTGTAGCTTAGGTTGTAGAACCTTGAAGCTTTAAAGAAGCTACACAAAATCAAGTGTGGTTGGATTCCATGGTAGAAGAGTACATTTTTATCATGACAAATGATGTTTGGGAGGTAGTTCCTAGGCTAGAAGAAAGATCAGTTTTAGGTTCTAGATGGATCTATAAGATCAAGTTAGTTGCAGATGGAAGTGTAGAAAAGTACAAGGCTAGGTTCGTGACAAAGGGGTATGCACAAAAATAAGGTATAGATTACAAGGACACATTCACCCTAGTTATTAGGTACACATCTATTAGATCAGTTATATCCCTAATATCTTAGATGGGATGGAAGATTCACTAAATGGACATCAAGACAACGTTCTTGAATGGAGAGATAAAGAAGAGGTGTACATGGAAAATCCAGAGGGATTTGAAACTCATGAGAGGCACACTCATGTGTGCAAACTGAAGAAAGCTCTATTTGGGCTCAAATAGTCTCCCAGGGCCTAGTATGGTCGAATTGGTAGTTACTTAAAGTAGTTTGGATTTTTCAAGCTCATGTCTGACCAAAATATTATTGATCCCCTACCTTATAACTTAGGAAATTTTCAATGAGGATAAAAGAGTTGCTAATAACCCTCCAGATGATAAAGGCATTATGCATGTTCTTGTTGTTTCTTCAAATCTACTATTTGAGGGATAGGGGAAGATGTATTTCCTGTATACCATTGAAGTCCATAAAATTTGAGTGGAGAGAAGCTACCATCTAACCTTCACTATGAGAACTTGGGAGAAATTGGTCAGTAGAATTAGACCCTAGCCCCCCCTCATCTTGGGCATGGAAATTATGTCCCACATTACCCAACAAAAGGAAAATTGATTTGAATAACCTGCCCATAAGACATAGTAGTATAATTTCCAAATTATTTTTAGATTTCATTTAGGAATCCAAGAAAGTGACATCCAATAGATAGTTATAGCATCCAAGACATATTTTATAAGCACCAGGTCTAAGAGGTGTGGCTCACAATCCATTTTACAAATTCCATCCTAAGACCCAGATGGTCGAGGAAAAGTTAGATATGGATCCAACTGACATGGTTAAAGGCTTTAAATAGGTCAAATTTAAGGATTTCACCCTTTATTTAACACTAATTTAGACTATGGGGCCTTCCTGGGCTACCCTATGGCTTCATGGATGTGTCCCCCTTCCAGGAAGGTGAATTGTCCCTTTGAGATAGAGCTGGAAAGGATTTTATTGAAATTTGAGCTATGATTTTGGTAATGACTTCATAGATACAATTGTAGAGCACTATAGGGTGAAAGTCATCAAAGGTATATGAATTTTCAGTCTTGGGAATTTAAGTAATGAATGTGTATTTTAAGGATGTATAAATATAAATAGTCATTCTTGATTCCTTAATAACTCATAGGAGTTATTCACCCAGGATATAAACTAGTCCCAAAAGGAATTGAACCAACCACCTATCTAGACCCAAAATTTTCTCTTTCAAAACTTCCCAACACCAATTTCCATGAACTCAATGTTGCCTCTAAGGCCAACAAATATAGGGAAGAAAAGGGATAGATGTACCACCTTGACCATGGAGACCCCTTGTGGTTATTTAAAGAGGGAGACAAAGTATTTTTTCCCAAGCTTGCAAGGTCCTGAAAAATGAGACACTATTCCCCTCAAAATACATCAACTTTTGAATCATGTTGCTTGGTTTTCTCATTTAGGTACAATTTTGGACAAACTTAGTTTTCTCATCTATAGCTTCCAACCAAATAGCTTGAGTTTTTGACCATCCAAGTGGCTTTAATGCATGCCAACAACATTTTCTTTCTCACTTCTATTCATAGAATTGCTTCCTCAGATTCCTCTTATTCATAGCCTTTTAGTGCTTCATCTGATAAAGTATTTAGGTTGGCTTCCACTTCTATGAGTTCTTGTCACTACCTCATCCTTTTTTTAATTGACCACTTTATGGTTTCCTCTTTTACAGATTGAGGTTATTTGTGAATTGGTCTCTTACTAAGACGTCTTATAGGGTATTGAAAGGTTTCCAGATTGATCACACGAGCTCCACAAAGCTCTCAACTTTGAGCCGAGAGGACTTGAGTTTGAAGGGACTGGGGTGTTTTTGTCCCATATTTTTGATCTCCAACATGATTGGGGAGTGGTATGATCCTCCACCTTTCCCCATCCATTATCATATCAGTGGCATTTGTTCTACCAATTTTTCAATGAGTAAGAAGAATTCTAGTCACTTAGCAATGTGATCCTCACCAATTATCTTATTCCACTAGGTGGATATTATTTTTATAGGCTCAATATCAATAATATTTTGGTCAAACATGAGCTTGGAAAAATAGGCCAAATGGGGATCAATATGTGCATGAATCCCCCAACTCTTGTGTTGATGATGGTTTATGTGTTTTTTTCATGGTTTACTTATGCATGGTCGCTCATGTATATTGATACTCATATGATATTGTAGTAAATATGTGATTTGATGGTTAAATATTGTGATGTTGGTTAATGATTCATTAAATTAATTATTTAATGGAAGTGAAATAAATAATCAGATAATATCTAACCTTATGTTGTTTATGTGTGAGGAAAGTGTGTACATATGTGTACTTCCTTTAGGATAGTCATGTATATATTTCTATGTATGCAAAATAAAAGGTAAAAATTAATTTATATGACACATTTTGTATGATATTGATTCACCCACCCCCCCTCAATATTATCAACCTCCCAACACACATTCACCAAGTTGCATCATTCTTTAGGACAATGATGATGGGTGACCCACATGGTGATGTACTCTATACAATGACACTGTGCTCTAATAGCTAATGAAACTATTATTTCACCTCACTTTTATAACAAAATTCTTATATAGCCCAATGTTTGGCAATGGAAAGTCAATAAATATTTGGATGTCGTGCTCCACTTCCCTATTGGGTTGTAGCCATTTAGTCTTCTATAATAAATCCTTGTATGTGTCTATAAAATCTTCTAGTTGTTGTCTCTATTTCTTATTATACCCCTCCAAGGATGTATTTTCTCTCACTAAATTTTCTAGAAACTTATTTTCTCTTAGAAACATAAAAACACACCTCTCTAGAACTAATTAACTTCTTCTCTTACCTGGCACTTACTAGGAAATTTTTTGACTAGATTTCGTTCACATTGATGGTGAACTTTTTTTCCATAATTGAAAAAGGAAGTACTAGTTGGCTCTTTGTATGAATATTGCATCCTACATATAGCCTCCAAAAAACACTGCACATACATCAATGAGAACTGCATATATTTCTACTTCATTAATAAAATCAACACTGATAACAAATCTTATTTTGCACTATTTTTTTACCTTTATTTCTAGATCCTTATTTACCTATACCAATGAACATGGCCTTGGACAATCACATATATCCACTCCGAATTTTTTGAAAAACTTTGTTGCAATGAGATTCACCTACAATCCTGAGTCAAACGAAGCATCAATCTTTGTCTTCTTCACCTGATCTTTGTGTGGAATATTTTCGTCCATTATTTCTCTTTCTATTGTTAAAAACTACAAAAATTCACCTCCTTCTACACTAATGTACATACTATATTGTCATCGACATCTAATTTACATTCAACCTACATGTTTGAATCAGTTACCATGAGTTTCATATTCTTATCATCTTTCATTTTTTTCTTTGGGTTAAGCTCTAGATGTAACTTCCAACACTTCTCTTTTGTATGACCATCAAGGCTATAGTGGTAATTATAGTTGTTGGGATATTTCCATGTATTTATATTGGTTACTTTTTTTTTTATGTTTCCCCCATTCCACTTCTTCTTCCCCTCCTTAAAAGAGTGTTGGTTCTCCTTTTTCTTTAATACTTGATTTCCCTTTCCTAATGCCTATGTTCTCCAAGTACTATACCTATACACAAGCCTCATCCATCGATCTATCCTTGAAAAGAATCACTCACTTCTACATATGGTTGTGTAGGCACCTCAAATACTTGAGTATTACATCTAGGTTCTTTGGAGAGATACCTAGCATTATAACCCTCTTTCTAGATTACGTGTTGTACTCTTGTACACTCTCACACTTCATTTTCCTAACATAGTGCCACTAGATGCACTAGTCATCTCCACACCTAATAGGGTAAAAGTATGACTTTATGGGAGTTTGAAATTCCCCTCACTTGGACACTATAGAATCTCCCTCCAACCTTAAGGTATCTATGTGGATTTCCCACTAGATTAGGGCATGACCCCCCTAATTTCAACCACACAAAGAAAAATTCTATTCTTCCTATATATGATGAATATTGAAATAAAATTATACTTGTTCCAACCATTTATTTAGCTTCAAATAATCGATTTTACCCTAATATAGCTTTATATCAAACTTTGCTTCTATTTTGAATAAGAACTCAAAAAAATTCATGGAACTCGAACTGGGTTGATCTTTTTCATATTATTTCTTCAATTCCTTCTCCATTTCCTCTTGATCCCTTGGTATCCCCTCTAATCAAACCTCTCTATTATAACCCCCATCTTCTCCAAATATTCCATGATTATTAGCTAATGCCACCATGACTATATTCACATTATGGGTTATCTCTGCAACTTGTTCTTCCAATAGTAAAATTTCTCTTGTACAAGATCCAAAGGGATATTCACAAATTCATTATCTATGAATATGATTTTATGATTTTTGGCTTAGCTAATCTAGGCCCCCTTCAAATCTCTACAATATTCCCAAAGAAATCCAATATGATATCAATATGATCAATAAAATTTCGTAGATATTCCATTGGACCATTTGTCACAACATAATATATTACAATATATTAGAAAATCATAAATATAAACTATGAAGTTTATTTCTCATGTTTCTGGATCTGTTAATTACTATTTATTTTGTATGCATTAAAATTATAATTATTAAAAAAAATAGAGGATATAAAAATAAAAAATCATAAACCACTATTGACACATGATATATCTTAGGAAACCATTTTGAAAGAAAACGCACCTAAAATCCTCTTTGTTTGCTCTCTCCCTAATTTTGTCATCTATTTCTCTCATCTATGGAACAAAATATGTTTGAAAAGAATGTAACCCATTTTCCTCCTAGTGGCCCAGTTATAACACAACTCGGTAACCTACAAATGGCTAGTTTTGACTCCTTCAACTCTTAACTGGAGTTACAATATTGATTCTTATAGTTTATTCTTCATTGTGATCATGTGGTAAGCCACTTTTCCCTGAGAAATGGGGTCTAACATGGCATCCTCTTGAATTATAGTGGTCAACTTATGAGTGGCATAACCTTTGCGTACATACTCCAACTGAGGTATTTATTAGACTATTGGAAAGGTCTCTATGCGTAAAGTATGAAAAAAAATTGATGTATTAAATAGGGAATTTTTTACCTCCAAAAACTTCCATTTGCTGCCTCAAAATACTGCTAGAAGATTTTAAACTCCAATCTACCAAATCGGGTCCCAATAGTAAAAATGGTCATGGTGGCTTGATCCTCCACTTTTATTACTATCAAAGCATCAAGATGGATGGAAAACATAATAATAATCCAATATGGATTACATCTCTCCATTTTGGGAGGATTTTTTTCCCCAGAAGCTTCTACTAGACGTGAGCTTCTACTAAATGAGGTGAGGCATTAAAGAACTTTTGAGGTCTAAAATGGGTCTCCTAAGAAAAATTTACAACCAAATAATCTTTATAAGAATCAATAGGATTCAAGATGATGATGTCAACCATGGGGGATGATTCACCATTTTTTGGGTAAAAAAGTGAAAAGATTAAAAAATAATAAAATAATAAAATTACTTTTTTAACTTTTATTTTCAACTTATCTCCCTAACTTTTTACTCAAATTTCGAGCCGAAGCACTTGTTGGATGAAAAATTGAATTCCCCATCGAAGGAGTACCCATGTTGCATACTTTCGTTGGACCCCGCTACATGAAAAATGATAAATACATGAAAAAACATGATTGCAATCACGTTTTTCATGTATTTCTCATTTCTCATGTAGTAAGGTTCATTGAAAGTATGCAAAATGGGTACTCATTGGATGAGGAATCAAATGTTGCATCCAACGAGTGTTCCCGCTCGAAATTTGAGTAAACCCATAGGGAGATAAGTTGAAAAAGTAGTTTTTTATTTTTCCCTCTAAAATTTGATGATGTAAACTAATAATATTTTATTATTTCCACTATTATTTTATAATTTCCTTAGGAGGCTCATTTTAGACCTCAAAATTCCCCTAATGAAAATTTTCCTACCCCTTCTCTCAAGTGTACCATTTAGCCTTTCTATAGAGAATTATGTATTGTCCCAATGATATTTTTTGCAAAATATTTTAGCCTTGTATAATATTCCAAATTTCCATTAAATGAGATGGTTGTCCTTGTAAATTTTGGCACATCTTAAGAGGTATGTCTCTATTTTTATAACATAACTTAGTCTAAATGTGTAATTTATATATATATATATATATATATATATATATATATATATATATATATATATATATATATATTTATAAGCATGATCCTCATGGAGAGAACTAAGTTTTACATATTAAAAGTTTAATTTTTTCCGCAAAATTATATTTTTTATTATTTTTTCGAGGTTGACGAAGTAATATTTCAATTGCATTGTGTAACTAAGGGTACACTTTTGAAGAGGACTTGTAAATGAACATATTTGTATTTTTATTTTGTATATTTATGTTATTGATGTTTTATTTTTCCCCTTTGAAAATGTCCAAAAACATTTTAAGCATTATGTTTAAAAGAAATTAGATAAAAAATAATATATGAATTTGAAAATGTTAAACTCATATGCCATTGGATAATGGATGTTTTCCTGAATCCAACATGATCAACTTTGCCACTTAAGGAAAACTATGTCTGAAGACTGCTAGAGTACAAAATGGTTTTGCAATGAAATCTATAGAAAATAAGCTAAAACTCTATTTTTTAGGCCCTTGACATCTAGGTCGAGCACTTGAAATGCTCGGTCGAGAATTTTAGATAAAATTGATAAAATTTCAAATAGCTTGATCGAGGTTTTATAAACCCTCTATCAAGCCCTTAACATGGTTAAACCATATCGAGCTATCATAATTATCTCAAAAAAAAAAAAAAAAATTAAAGCATCTCAATACTTGTCTTTAAGATAATTATAAAAATTATTTACTCCACAATTTTTTTTTTTAATAAAAATTCAAATAGCATCAGAAATATAATTTTCCTAATTATAAATCCAATTTTTATTATTTTACCAAAAAAATTATTATAATAATATACAATAACTTTTTATAAAATATTTTAACCTTTATTTTAAAATTTGGAATTCTTAAAAATGATATTTTGTTTATTGTTTCACTTTTAAATATAACATATTTTTATGCTTTATCATTTATATTTTTTTTATTTTAAAAAATTCAATAAAAATAACTCAAATTATAATAAAAAAACTACATGCTAAGCTAAATTATTTCCTATTAACATATTATATTTTTTTTAATTATTAAATTTATAATATTATTATTTTAAAAATAATTCCTTAAGCACATTTAAATATAGATTAATCAAATTCAAATTAGTCAAATAATTTTTTAAAATATATGATTTCTTTATGTTTTTATTCTTTTAAAAATATATATTCCAAACTTAAGTCAGGATAGAATTGAGGGCAAACACATTTTATAGGTCAGAAGAGATTTATAGCGGCAAATACCATTGCATCCATTACAACTAGATCACTTATAATTTACAACTATTACAACTACGTTAATTATTACTGCACTCCTTTCTTGAACAAGTTGATATTACTCCATTATATGTGTGTGTGTGTGTGTGATTTTAATAGATAGCTCATCATTTATTAACTCTTCAGTGAATTTTATAAAATATACATGTCTAGTAGCTTCAAATTCACAATTTTCAGTTACATATAAAAAAAAGTAATATTTATTAAAATCAAATAGATAAAATTTCTTATGTTTAATCAATTTATTATTTAAATTATAATATTGAAAATTTAAATCATATTAAAAACTAATTTTTAAGTTACCAAATTATAAATATATGAATATTATAATTTCAATTGCAACTGGAATAAATCCTTTTTCAAATCTATACACCAAAATATTAGAAATGAGAAGTTGCAATGAAAATTAATCCACACCATTATTAGTCACTTACTTAAATGTAATTAGTAATTATATTTGTTTTTTTTTAATTTAACCATAAAAATACTTACAATTGTTAGTTGTGTATTTAACTATAATTAGTTATTGAATTTTGTTTTTTTTGTTAATTCAAGCATCAAATACTTACAATTTTAAAGCCTCCATATCATTATTGATATTTACATAAATTTGAAAATTGTTGATGATAAGAAAATAAAAAAATTACATGTATCTATATCTCTATATATAAAGCAAATACATTACAATTCTATGCATGAAGTTATCAAGCCTTAAGGCTTTGATTGATCCTTCAAGGTCATTTGAGCTACTAACCTTGAGTTACACAGGAGTACAATTGAGCAATATTTAATCCCTCAAACAACTTGATCAAGAGCTCAAAGATTGCTCGATCGAGCACTTAAAAAGGCTCGATTGAGCAACTTTTTTTCACCCACAAGACACCTTCACTTGCCAAAAAGTGTAACCCAACTTAATGCATAGACCGTGGACCTATTTTGAAAAATTGTATCCTTTGTCAATTGTACCTAAGAATATGGTGTCAAATCTTCTATAGAAGGTAGGACATGTTCCTCTTCTTGATCTAGCATGGAAGGCTCTTAGAGTTTTAGATTCTCTACATTCAAAACTAAGTCAATGTGTATGCATTGAGGTAGACTGATTTTGTAGGAATTATCTCTGACCTTCTTAGTATCTCAAAGGGACCATACCTTAAAGCCTTGATTTTCTTACCAGGACCCTGTAGACGCTCACTATTCAACTGTTACAACAATGTACCTCCCTCCTTGAAGATATTATTTGTTTTGTGTTGATCATGTCTGGCCATCTATTTATCCTATTATTTCTACATTTTCATCTATACCTATATATGGATTTTCTTGATCTTCTCCACAATTATTTCTTCCCTCAAGACATCTCTTATAATATCCCCTCTTACTTGTCCTTATTTCCCATATGTAATATCCAAAGGTGAAGGTTGTAAATATCCCAAAATCAAATTCAAATGGAAACTTTCAAGTAAAAGTGTGGCCAGATTTGATATAAGAGTGTCATATATAAAAAAAAATATCTATCCCATGTCTTTGGATGCTTCTGATTATAACCCCTTGAAATCCAAACCAAAGTCTTCTTGAATACTTCTGACTACCCATCTATATATGGATGGAATGTTGTAAACCTCTTTAACCTCATGTATATATTCTCCCACAATGTAGTCCAAAATGCATTTAAAATCGTGTCTTCCTATCTGAAAAAAATGCTCCTCAATATACCATAGTGCACCAAAACATATCCAAAGAACAAACCCATTGCTTCGTCCCTACTAATGTTATTTTTACATGGCATCATAACAAAAATATTTTAGAACCTGTCAATTACCACAAAAAGGTAGTCATGTCCCTTCCCAATTTTTGGTAAACCTCCCACAAAGTGCATGGAAATTATTTCCCAAGCATGTGTAGGTAGAAATAAGGGATGATATGGACCCTCTTTCCTATTACTAGGATTTCTATTATAATAAGGCATGCATCCTCTTAAGAATCTAGGTAGTTGCTCTTGCACCTTGGGCCAATAAACATATCTTGAAAAGTTGGCTAATGTCTTCCATACAACATTGGAAGTGTGGGCCTCTCTAATCAGCTATAATCACTCATCTTTAGCAACACAAAATATATCCAACCTATAGAGAAACGTCACATACCCTTTTTTTTTGCGATATTTTTATTTTTTTTATTTTAATTATGTCACTTTTGTCATTATAGGTCTTATATTTTTTACTATAGTACTCTAAACACTTTAGTTTGAATTATGGAAAAAGGGATTTACATATTAATATTTCTTTTTCTTATTTCATTAATTAAATATGGATTCTATTCCATTCATCGTTTTAATTAACTTCATGTTTCAACCTTGGGAATTTTATTCGAAATAAACCTCCATATACTACAAGGAAAATACCCTCTAGCGTATGTTTTTGAGGAACCCCTTATAAAAATACCCCATACATCCGTTTCTAGTGGAGGTTACTAGAGGAGGTTGGCGGGTGGAGGGTTTTGTGGATCTTTTCCGCTCAGTGTGCTTATCATCCAAAATCGCACTAGTGTTCTCTACAAGAGAAAGCACTGGTGCGCCCAAAACATTGGCACACCGGACACCATGCGCTCTGTAAACACTTGCCCGGTGCGTCGTATTACTATAGAGCACCAGTGCTTCACAACTCTTCTATGTCGGTGCATCATAAAGCACCACGCTAAAATAGAAACCGCCTGGTGCGGTATTAAGAAACCGCACCGGTGCATCATAAAACACCGCAAAAAAACAGAAACTGATTGGTGTGTTTGTAAGAAACAACACTGGTACAACTATAAACCATTCGCACCGGAAAAGTGTTAAATAAAAAAAAAATTATGGCCAAAAAACTGCAATTTTCACTTTTTTTAGTGCTCCAGAGCTCTCAATCACCCATGCGCTCTACAAGAGAAAGCACCGGTGCACACAAAACATTAGAAAACCGGACACAGTGTGCTCCGTACACACCCACCTAGTGTGTCCTATTACTATAGAGCACCGGTGCTTCACAACTCTTCCACGTCGGTGCATCATAAAACATCGCGCCAAAATAGAAACCGCCCGGTGCGGTGTTAAGAAATCGCACCGGTGCATCATAAAACACTGTGCCAAAATAGAAGCTAACCTGTGCATTCGTAAGAAATAGCATCGGTGCGCCTATAAAACTCATGCATCGGAATAGGGTTAAATAAAAAAAACATTACTGCCAAAAAACCACATTTTTCACTTTTCTCAGTGCTCTAGAGCTCTGAGTCACCGGTGTGCACTAGAAGAGAAAGCATCGGTTGCACAAAACATTGGCACACCAGACACCATGTGCTCCCTACATACCCGCCTAGTGCCTCCTATTACTATAGAGCACTGGTGCTTCACAATTTTTCTGCCCCAGTGCATCATAAAACATCGCACCAAAACAGAAACTGCCTAGTGTGGTGTTAAGAAACCGCACCGGTGCATCATAAAACACCGTGCCAAAACTAAAACTACTCGGTGTAGTCTTAAGCAACTGCACCGGTGCACCTATAAAACCCTGCGCACTAGAACAGGGTTAAATAAAAAAAATTACGGCCAAAAAAACACATTTTCACTTTTCTCGTGCTCCAAAGCTCTCAAGCACTGGTGTAATTTATCCTTGTCTGAGCTGACCTAAGATCATTGCTCCCATTGCACCCATTGCACGCACTACTACTATGCATTTCCCACCAATCTCCAGCTTGCATTTTTCAAAACAGTGGAAAATTTTTCTTTTCTAAATTCTACAGCCAATATGCCTCCTCGACGGCAAGATGTTCATGTATTTTTCTTGTTTTTCCATAATTAAGCCTTTTTAGTGGATTATAATTTCAAATAACCTTAAAATTAACCATTTAAAAGAAAAAATAAATTGTCGTGTAGTGCGCACGAACTGTTCAGCTCACACCGGTAAGCAGTGCTTCCTGTAAAATCTACAGGCCGCACTACAACCGGCGCTAACGATATCCACACTGTGTCTGGGCAGTATCGAAAGGCACCCTGCATTATTTTAAAATTAAAAAAGAAAGTGCAGTTTGGTCATTTAGCCGATCACACCGTTAACCATGGGAATAGCAACGTGGTGCGTTGATAGAAATATCTGCCCCGGTGTCTGTCAGTGCACCACATTTGGAAAACCCACATGGTCAACAGTGCAGCCTGGTAAAAGACTGCACCATTTACTATGTAATTTGTCAGGAATTCGATGCGCCGACAGAACTATATGCATTGGGGCATATATTTTAGTCATCGCACCGCTCTTCTAACACCATATATAGTCAACAGTGCTTTAAAAAGTTTCAGGTGCACCACATACAGTGCGTTGTATGTCATCTGGGGCATCGCCTTTGGTGTGCTACAAAAAAACGCCACACCGGAATCGGTGGATGACTATTTTTGTGACGCACCGACTAGTCTACCTTTTTTTTTCCAAAGAAAATTATATATGTATATTCCTAAATACATTTCTAGTTTAATAAAAAAAATGATTTAGTATGTCAATGATTCAGAGAGAAGAGGAGGAACAACAGCAACAACAGGCGGAGCAGTATGACATGGTTCGCCTGTGGGAGGCACAAGAGAGGGAGAGCTATATGTACCCTCACCCTATTACATCAGATACCTAGGGGCTCCTAAGGCAGGTAGGCCTCCTCAAGTTATATGAGGAGGCTACTTCCCTAAAGGCCCATAGTGTGTTTTTGAGACATCTTATCCGTAGGTGGAATGCCCACTGACAATATTTTCAGGTTGGTCCTAACCAGTGGTACACACCCACTGAGGAGGATATATATTTCATTACAAGGCTATCGAGGAGAGGGGTGGATTTTCCCTCATTCCCAGAGTTTCCAACTGGTTATGTAGCAGGGAGTTAGTTAGTTTACTCCTAGAGATATATTGGAGCATCAGTACTGTCTCCTGCAGAGTTTCAAGTTGCTGGAGGTCAGTCACTTATTGGTTCATTTGGTAGTGAGGACATGCAGTGCCTCTCAATTCTCATTTAGACCATTTTACACAACACTAGTGACGGGAAATGCATTAGTTTCTTGCTTCTATATTATGTTTATTTGTTAGTACAGGAGCCACGACTTGTGAGGTGGTCTGCCACTTTTTTGTGGAAATTATATACAACCTTAGATAGATGTCATGCTCATGCACAAGGGAGGGTCAAATTCCATTTTGCTTCAGAGATTTTTTGTTTATTTTTTGAGAGGTTTCCAGAGATGAGGCCTACTTTTGTTCGGTAGCCTCATAGGTCGATGTTGGAGGCACAAATGCACATGTGGGGGCAGATGATGCCCAAGAGGGGAGAGACTATGTTTCCAGTCAGGATATCGCATGATACACTGGACTTACTAGCCAGTGTTGATGAGCTGCATCCCTTCATTATGGTCCCTTATCCTTATGATAGATTGGATTGGTGAGGGTGTGCCAACATCCTATTCATAGATGATGAGCTGCTAGATGATAGAGGTAATATTACCATTTTATTTATATTTATTCTAACATGTTCTTTAACTTGTTTTTATTAAATTGTGTAATGAAATTGTCTAATTATTGTCGTGTACTTGTATATATTTTGCAGACATTGGCTCTTTTGATGGTGAGGAGATGTCGGTACCACCACATGATCTAGGTGTGGATCTTGATGATGATCAGGGCATGCCAGATGTCAAGGATCATCAAGAGGTCAGTGCAGAGAGACATGCTCCTGCTGGTGCACCGGTACCGCCTTTTGCTAGGTGCGGTCAACTTGATACTAGATACAGGATGGAGTTGGGTGACCAACTCAGTGCATTGATTGTTGAGGCGGGCATCAGGCCCACTCATTACAGAGACATACAGGCTGATGATAGGCTATTACAGATGTGAAAAGACATGTCACGTGACATGTACAGCCTGATGCGGCATGTCGTAGGAGCTACGACAGTTGTTACACGACTGAGGAGGACTATTACACATTATAGGCATGGTCGAGCCGTAGCACGTGATGGACAGTCTACGAGCAGCGACTCATCATCTCATGGTCGTTCACCTCGCGCTGCGCCAGATTAGCATAAGGCTCCACTGGCATCTAGCAGTCATCATGGAGATGAGGCTGGACCATCGGCCACGTCCAGTCAGTAGTCTGCAACATCCATCAGTATTAGTCATGATCATGAGCAAGTTGGACCATCGACTGTCGAGGCTGCACCATTGACTAAGCAGGCCTGCACTAGTACTGCTATTGATGTTATACTACCACCAGTTGATCCATCACATCTATATATTACAATTGTATATTTTTAACATTATTCAATATATATATATATGGTCCATGTATTTTATGTTCATGATACGGTTGTACTTAATTTACATGTTGGTGATCATCATGATGTGTATATTGTTAGGTCATTTTAGATATGTTCATTTAATATTTATCTTGCAGATATATGTGTATGTTATAGCATGAGTTATTTGACATGAGATGTATATTTGATGTTTGTGTTGTGATGATGTTAATATATAATGTTAATTTGATGTTTGAATGAGTTTTTAAGTCGAATATGATGTTTGTATGATGATTATGATGATCATGATGTTTATTAATTAATTTAATATTAAATTACCATGATATTTATTAAATATTATGTCATGATTGTAATTGAAATTTTAATTTTAATTGTATGTAAAATTGTAAAATTGTATTTGTATATGTAATTGTAATTTTAACTGTAATTGTATGTAAAATATTTAATGTAAAATTGTAATTGTAATTGTAATATTTTAGTTATTGTGAAATGAGTGTAATTGTATATATGACAAATTGTAAAATCGTAATTGTAATTGTAATTGTATGTAAAATTGTAATTGTAATTGTATTTGTAATTGTAATTTTATGTAAAATATTTGTAAAATTGTAATTGTAATTGTAAATGTAAATGTAATTCTAATTCTAATTGTATGTAAAATATTTGTAAAATTTTAATTGTATTATTTTGAAATGATTGTAATTGTAAATGTAATTGTATGTAAAATTAAAATTGTAATTGTAATTATAATTGTAATTGTATTAAAATTGTAAAATTGTAAAATTGTAATTGTAATTGTAAATGTAATTCTAATTCTAATTCTAGTTGTAATTTTAATTGTAATTGTATGTAAAATATTTGTAAAATTTTAATTGTATTAATATGAAATGATTTTATTAAAATATTTAAATTTGTAAATAATTGTAAAATAATAAATCTAGAATAATATGAATTTTTCTAACACAATAAAGTTTAGAAAATAATGCAAATAAATTTATGTACTTTAGAATTATCATTATTTTATTATGATCTTACATACAGAAAAAATAACTTTATACAGTCTGGTGCACTTATCATCATAACATGCACTGATGCGTCTTAGTACTAAGACGCATCAGTGCTTCACAACCCTTCCACACCGGTGCGTCATAAAAAACCACACCAAAACATAAACCTCGATCTTACAAACCACACCGGTGTGCCTATAAAACCCCGCACACTGGAACGAGGTTATTCTGTAAAGTGCAGTATTGGAGAAGTGGAGAGTTTGAATCGTGAGCAAAACGTTTTCTGAGGAGATGAGGGTTTGAAAAGATAAGAGTTCGAATTTTAGCTGAGAAGTTTATAGTAGAGAAAATGAGTGATTCAAATAGAAAGACAAACAAAGACGCTTACAGGGATGCAGACATCTATAGAGCTCGACAGAGTACAAAAGGAGAAAAGGAGTACAAGTTGAGACTAATAGAGAGTATTCGGTTGAGGCTGACGATAGGTTTAAGAGGTCCCATGATGGAGAAATGGAGAGCAGAGTTGATGGCAGAGAAATATCAATCGAGGCAGTCAATAAAGCCAAGAGGCACCATGAAGGGAAGGATTCTCATTCCCTTAAGGACAATAGAGAAATATCAGTTGACGTTTTTTGATCGGGCTAGTAGGTCCCATGAAGGGAAATATTCTCCAGAATGCGTTTAAAAGAAGCTGGGAGTATTGTCCGAGCTTCGGTTAGATTACATAAAATTTTACCGACAAAGCTGACGTCGCATAAAATCACATCTTCAGCTTTCAATTGAACCTAAATGGCATCTCTAACTTGTCTGAGTTGTGGTACTGTGGATGAAACTAGTAAAAACTCTATTCGTATTATAAATGGAAATCCAGTGATCGTTTCTATGGGAAGAAAAGCATAGATACATGCAGCTACCATACCACCTGCAAATTGGTTTCCCACTGGAAAACATAATGTAATAGCCCATTTTTCAATGTCTTTCCTTTGCTCAACTCTATACTCAATTTCTATGGGAAGCCATTGCCACCACATGTAATAACTACATCGTCTAGTCGAAAATCGGTCTTCTTCTTCTAAAAAATGCAGAATGAAGGACTCGTTGTCATTTCTCCCACAACATTCAAGGTTAGTTTCTCGTAAAACAGAGATTGTATAAATTTTGTTAAGATCAAGATAGAAAGCACAAAGGAGAAAAGAGGAAATTGGATGCCAAGATGGAGGAGGAACTTACAAATGAGCAAGCATATCATGGGGCATATTTTCTTGTTGTAGGTTATGGAAAGGTTCAAGTTTCTTTTTCTGAAAGAAGAAGAGGTGTAGTTTTGAAAAAAAATTGCCCAAATATTTTCACAGCAAAATGTACATTTCCAACATGTCTAAAAACTAAAATATCTCCAACTTCAATAAAACGCTCAGAAACAAAACTTTCCCAATCATTTGTGAAAATTTCCCACGTCTTAGAATAAAATAGTTTCACATGCCACAATTTCCCAATTGGGCCTTGTAGTATTGCATCTTCACACGCCCCACATTGCATTCTCTCCACATAATCAATGGGGACCTCCTGCAATAAACAAAATGCATTGGAAGAATAGTTATTTCCATCAAGAATTTATCCAATTCCAATTCTCAATTCTAATTCTCAGTTTCTATGGTTGGATTTCACTAAATTTTTGTGTACACACCTAAAAGTAATTTCGGTGCCTTAAACCACAAATCAGTGCTACTGTACATATAACCACACAAGTGTGTTTTAGTTACTGTGCACCGGTGTTGGTGTTACAAAAGGACGCACCGATGTAGTGCTATTAAGTGACGCATCAGTGACGAATAAACGCAAATAAAAAAAGTGCAACTCTATTTTCTTTAAGTGAAAAAAAGAGGCAAATTGAAAAATGGGCGACAAAATATTTTCGAAAATCTAATTTCATAAAATAATTCTTTAAATACTAAACACTTTTCATTATTTCACTATTTTTGCTAAAATTTTCAACCAGAGATTTGTAGGAGACATACTTGGAGCAAAAGAGCACGAGAGCACTATGGAGCAACGAAATATGTTCGAACAAAAGTATTCATACAATTAGAAACTAAACCTCTGGTAATTCAAACCCTGTATCATATAATTTCAAACCATCTCGTGATTAAATTTGACTATTTTTTTTACTTTTTCTGCAATTTTATCCATTTTTACCCTAAACCCTTCATTTTTTTGTTTTTTTCCCTTTCTTCTCCCTGTTTCTATGATTTCATAATTACGGATTTTCATTTTAGATTGACATCCAACCCACGGGATGACTTGCATAGTCAGATCCCAATCCATTCATCCATTGCATGAACTTTTGGAAAAAATGGATTTTTTTTATCGGTGTGCCCTGCATAACCTAGTGCACCATGCAAGTACTATGTAATAAAAATTTTGAAAACATTTTTTTTAAATCATTGTGCCATATCTGAAATAGGGCTCCAGTGCTCCATGTTACGAGGATAGCACTGTACGGTCTATTACACTATTTATGCAATGCATTTATAATACCCCCACGCACCATTTTTGTGGTGTGTTTTCAATACCCAAACACACTTACGGTGGTGCATACATCAAGAAAGGCGCACCTGTGCCTTGAGATTTATTTTTTACCTAAAAAGTTGACAATTTATTTATAAATGTATTAATGAATGATATGGTACAGGCTTTAGATTGATAAAGAAATTATTGACAAGAGATCAAGTAACAAAAATACTGATAACACATCAAGAAAAGAAAAAAAGGCAAGTTCTTTGTAAATTATTTATAAAAAATATTATTTTTGAAATATATGTAAGTTTATCTAATATGTATTATTGACCATGTATCATGCAAAGCCACGAAATGGCGAAGCTCGATAAGATTATTTCTGATCTAGGACCAGAAGAGTGTAAAAGCTTGATAGCTTGATAATATACTTAAAATTATTATATAACATGTATCAAACATTCTATTAATTCACATATGTTTAATGTTCTACGGGGACCAACAACTCGGAAAGGGAATACAACTCGGAAAGGAATGTTGTTCTAACAAAGAAAAAAAAAATAGAAATTGTACGAATGAAAATGAATTTCTCTTAGCTCATACGGAGTGGTGTTTGAAGTTAACGAAAACTTTGATTGAAGTTTGAGGATCTAATTAAAGAATGCATGAGCATTCTTTCCACTTACAATACAAAAATCAATCCAATTCTTCCAAGAACCAAATTTTATCTAAACTATAGGAAGAGTTTCCAGAGAATTGGTCAATGAGACATGTCTGACTTTTAATAGCAAAAGCGTACAACAACATTAAAGAAGGAATGAAAAAGTAATATTCCTTTAAATGTTTGTCTAGAATTATTTATAAATATCACTTTTGTTATATTTACTTTTCATATATCAATATAAAAAATAAATAGTTTATTGTCATGTTACATTTTTAGGAAGATTATGAAAATCTCAAAAGATGAACGAGTTGATATCAGAAATATGCCAGTAGGAATGTCCAAAAAGGTGTACAAGGAGATGGTCAAAGAAATGGACAAAATTGCATCGTAGGAGGAGCCATCTCAACAACAACGTGCTTCAAATGTAATATGTAATCATTGAATTTTTCGATCATTAGGTACAATAAATAAACAATTTAGCATTAAATATTAATTTTCAAGTATTTTCTTGCAGAAAAGAAAAGAAAATGGAATCCATTCAACACATAAAACAGGACGGCAAAGAAGAAAAAGGTTGATATCTAAGTTTGTGAGTAAGTGTTACTTCCTTATAACAAATTAACTAGATTTCATTTTTGTATTTTTTAAGTTGTTTTACAAAAATCATCATTGAATGTCTTCAAACATGTGCTAACATACAAAGAAGAACCATCAGATGAATTGATTGAAATTGGGTTAAATATGGGTTGTGAGTATATGTTGGCATATCAGAAATTAATTGTGGAATTTGTAAGCATCTATCGATCTTGTTTTACTTAGCTCCGTCTATAATTAATAGAAAAAAAATCTTTTATATTAAATATATGATTTGTTATGGGGTATAAAACTTGCAGGAAACAAAGTATGGAACTGCGCCAACAGATGAAATTTTGAAAGATGGCATGGTACATGGTTTTGAAAGAATGTGTGTAGTTTATGAGTCAATTGTTGCTATGGTATGTCATTTTTCTTTTTGATTTACATTGATGTATATTATTTAATATTGCAATTTTCATTATTCTCACCAATGTATATACACTCATTTCAGTTTATTTTTATGTTTGTAGATGGAAGGTGAAGAAGAAGAAAACAATCAACACCATGAACAAAACATTCTTGAAAATAACCCAAGTCATGGAAGTAGCTCTAGCAGTGACAGTAGTTCAAGTGAAGAATGATGATCACTATGTTTGGATATCAAAGCAAGGCATTGTATGTTTTGAAATATTTGTCTGTGAAATCAGACATTTTGTTTAATGTAATGGACATAATGTCCCAATTGAAAGACAAAGGGATACTGATAACTGTCCCATTTTGTATGAAAAAGGCTCTCTTATATATATATATATATATATATATATATATATATATATATATATATATAATATATATATATATATATATATATATATATATATATATATATATATATGCTTTAATTTATTCTATTGCATTCTCCATTGTCATTATTGCGTTCTCCATTGTTGTTCTCAAACGCAATAATAAAAATTTGATTCATATGAATATTATTATAAGATATATATGTGTCAAATTTTGATGAATAATGAATTTTAAAAAACCACAATAACTATGATATGATATGATATGACAAATCAATCCAAACAACACATTAAAATGCATTAATAAAAATTTAATTAATATAAATATTGTTATAAGATGTGTCAACTTTTGATGAATAATGAATTTAAAACAATCACAATAATTGCACTGTCATAGGTCGATGTTTCTAAAAAATATGAAATGAAAACCGTTGCATGTCAGTTATTTTACACCGGTGCGTTTGTATTCTAAAGTGCATTGGTGCGTTTCTACGACCTATGGGCACCGCACAAATACCAAAACCAATTAAAAATATCAGTGTGTTTGTGTGGTATGACGCACTAGTGCATTTATGTGTCTATACGCACTGGTGTCATTGTATGACCTATGGGCATCGCACAAATATCGATACCAATTATAAATATCAGTGTGTTTGTGTGATACTATGCACTAGGGAATTTATGTGTCTATAAGCACCGGTGAATTTGTGCGACCTATGGGCACCACATGAATACCGATACCAAGTATAAATCTCAATTCATTTGTGTGATACTACACACCGGTGCATTTCTATAATTCTATGCACCGGTGCATTGATACAACCTATGGGCACCGCACAAATCCCAAGACCAATTAGAACAGCTTCGTGTGTTGTATCACCAATGCTACACCCGGTGTGGTTTTATACCTTAACGACCTAATGCATTCTCCTTTGACCACCCCAGGGCACCTTGTACATGGAAGCATCTATGCGTTAAAGCCAGAGCAGCACACCGATGAAAAAAAACATCTGTAATAACCTACGGCCGCCCTTTTTTTTAGTGGTGTTGAATTTCCATTAAAAGCTCCTCCAAAACCTCCGTAACTATAAAGGGATGTTGTAGAAAATGTTTTTTTGACAATTTTGGCCAATTTTATTACACTAAAAACCTCCTTTATAACCTCTGCTAGAGGGTATTTTCCTTGTTGTGATATATTTATTTTATTTATATGAACCAAGTTAAATCCCCATTTTTTGGAAAATGAGCCAAGCGCAACCCGTAGGTAAGGAATTATCCCTACTTCCTTTAAATATTTCAATGTTTATTGCTATAAGACTAGGGTTCCTTATTAGTCCCTTCCCAAAGGGCCGGCAGGGACTCTTGTAATCGAAATTCTTTGAAATATGAACCTGCTAAATGAAATTAAATGTTTAAACTGAAACTAGCCTAAGTTTTCTTGTACATGTTTTTTTCTATTTTTGTTTAGTCAATTAAATACGGTGGAGGGTTTCAGTTGACCAATCTAAAGCTTGAAAATATTTGAGGTCTTATTTGGCCTCTTTTCAAGGCCGAAATATGCATTCTGTATCAAAAACTTTGTTTTAAAAAACTTGCTGTCAATTCATTTTTTCATATTCCAGTAATGCTACTTATAAAACATTTTACATTAAATGTTTCTTAGATTCAAGTAAATTTTCCCCAGATTCAAGTAGCTATGCTATCTCCATGCACTCTTTCCACCTGTCCTATCCATCTGTTGTTATATGTCATTATCTTTGAGTCCTCAGACAAGAGGCTTCACTGAGTGAAGCCACAATCTTCATTCTTTCTTTTACCTTGTACCGCTGTGGCCACTTCAGAAAACCCTATATGGAAGCCTTCGCATAAATTCATAAAACCCTATATGGTAGCCTTCCAAGAGTCAAGATTATGAATCAATGAAGCCAAACTGCATCCTATCCTATTGCTACACAGCTGCACAATGAATAAAATGATACAACTGGGCTTCATTTCCTGCACATTGAATAAAATGGTACAACTCTTTTTCAAAACCTCATTTTGAAAAACCTCATTTTTCAAAAAGCCATTTATGGTTTGAAAATTTTTTGTAATCAAACTACCATGGATTACTAATTATTACTATTCAATATTACTATTTTGCAGTATTACTATTTTGCAATGTTTCTGGATCAAAAAAATTAGACTACTCTGGATTATTACTATTTAGTATAACTATTTTGCAATGTTACTTGATTATAAGTTGTGAGAATATACACTACCCCAGTGACAATATATAAAAGAATACATAAGGAAAGAAATATGTTTTCTGTATATTTTGAAATTCGACACCAGAAATGCAATATATAGTTGGAGACATGATACTGATTTTGGAAAAACAAGTAAAAAAGAAAATAATAGAATGTATCCTACGTGTATGGAAGTTAACATTGTACGGAAGGGGGTTGAGGTTGAGGCTCTATATTAGCAAGAGAAACCGTAATTTCCCACAGCAATTTCCCACTTCACACAGGTCAATTGCACTTTCACATCTAAAAAAATGAAGTCAATGTTCATCATATTCTTTTCCTCCATGTCATTCACCTACAGACCAACCATGAGTTTGAGCAGAAAGCACTGCAAAACCCAGAATCAAGAAAATCATCAAAATCTGAAAATATGATCACTAAATTTAACTTTAGTTATTGTAATTGGTTAAATTAGTTTAATATTTTTACAAAAAAAAATGTTGATATACAAGGTCCATTTATGATATGCTCGTAAAATACTAAGAAACCAGATTTAGATTAAGGTGCAAATCTATTTTGGTTATTCCATAACTAATTTTGTTAACACTACATTTTTATATTTAAAAAGCTGTTGAAAAAATGTAATGATGTCAGTCATCATAACAAAAACTACATGAATTTTTTAGTAGAATTTTCCATAACATAATTAAATTCAAATCCATGACCTTCATAAAATCGAATCCTCCATTTACAAATTTAGGGAGAACAATTATTTAATATTGCAAAGATTATTATAGATCCATAATTAGGCTGCTTGATATGTCTAATTTCGGTTCAGGAATTATTTTTTGCACGCTATTCGGAAGAGAGAATCACAGGATCGGGCATGGGGAAATGCATTTGATCCATGCTAATTTCAATGTTCAGACGACCATACAAAAAATAAATGAATATTTCTAAATCAGGCTAACAACTCCATAGGATTTTCTAGCTTTTCTATGAGCATGAAAGTTAGAAGTAACCATTTATTTTTTGGCACGGTTGCAAAGCACAATGATGATATAAATAAAATCAAGGGAAGCAATGGAGCATATAGCTGGAGTTGTGGAAGTGTTGATAGGAGCATAGGAGTTCAAGGGTTATCTAACATACTTGCCAGAAATGATTGACCACAAATTTTCCAAGTGCAGAGTTGAAATCTATAGGGAAAAGGCAGAATGAACCCAACCAAGGAAATGGTGTTGGGGTTAGGACTACAACAATAACAAAATATTCAATCTCAGCCAATCTGCCTACTGGCCAAAAAGAGCCTGAAAACAGAAATAACACTCTCATGCAACTTCTCCAAACACGTCTGAAACGAGCATAGGTGGTTTGTTTGCTTCCTGTGCCAATGTTGATTAGCCTTGCAAGGTGGATAACTATAAACCCTTAACGCACTTTAGTAGACTGATTTCAAAACTAAACATACGAAAGTGAAAACTAAATTAGATTCAAATTAATACCACATTATTAGGGAAACACAAATCATACCACATTATTATGAATATTTAAGAAGAATACATTATACCTGTGTAACTGTGATGAGGAAGAACTAACACAGTGGATTGTTTTGTGCTTAGGATTCTTTCTCGGAGAATACAACCAATTACTATTCAGTGAGCATGTTTGCAACAATGGAGGGGGTGTTGTGGTCTATCATGTAACTGCCGAGAGATCTTTCTGAAAAAATATTCTGGTGGACTGCTGGTGTATAACATAACCATGCTAACCTATTGGATATGGGTTCCCAACCTATCAAGCCAAAGATAAAGCCATTAAAAAAAATGGAGTAAATCGACAAGGACCATAGGGAAAAATGAGGCTCAATACCCAACGCTTACACCTCAAAACCTTAGTTAGAGTGTGAGTGAAATGGGGGGTGCATGTGTAATGCATGCATGCAGGTGGCTCCTAATTATGTACTAATGCTCAATGCTCAAAATTGTTATATGTCAGTGATCTTTGATGTCCGATCAAATGATTGTGGTTATCTGTGAAGACAAACAGATTTTAAATGCCCAACTTAGCTTAATGGACATCTTCCATTGTTGAGGTTGCCATCCTCGAGGAGTATTTTTGATCTGTACACATTTATTTCACTGGCTTACATGTAGTAAAATTTGTTAAAGCTAGCGGTCTCCATGCGATATTTTTTGTCTTATATCCATTCCACATCTAGTATTCAATCATCTGTACTACCTACTGTGGATGTGTAGGGACATCTACTATTCATATCTTATATATGACCTCTTGTGTGGATGTGTTTTCATACACATGGTTTATATTCTGTCTTCAAATTCGACTCATAATTAGTCACCCTTGTCAAAATCACTGAATTATCACTGAATTATAATGGAATCAAATTATTTCTCGAGAATTTTCAAAGTAATTTGTTGAACTTTTTCAAATTTACCAACATATAACAATAAATGCAAACCACCAAATCTACTAACAGGAGCTTGGCGTGTTTGAACTTTGCAGTAATGATTCTATAAATGAATTACTTTTGATACTACTACTCAAGTATTGGCAAGGACTTGTTGCTTTGCAGCTCGTCTGGTTGAGTTTGTCATTGTTGTGATGTCAAGTCCTATACATGGACCCATGTATAAAATCCAACTATGGATTCTTACTTTAGTTTCTTTTGAAAATATTGTACAAGGTCTCAGTATTTACTAAAGAATCCTTTACTCCTTAAAATTTCTAATAGTTTGAAGCCAAAATGGCCTTCAGTCGATATTTGTTTTTATTTTATTTTAATGAATTAATTTAGAGTCTTTTGTTAATTACTATATTTTTTCCTTGATTTTGGCCAATATGTTACATAGTAATCTATTATACCGTGTATATGAGAGTCTTCTTCAGTGGTCATTGTGGTTGTATCATAAGTACACATGGTTACAAAGATGTTATTCCTAATTTACTTGACTATACAATATTCTTGGTTGAATGCACTATTATATAATTTTAATTTAGCAACTTGTCTTCTCATAGATTATTGTCATAGATCTATTTTGGTATTTATTTATGTAGTTATTGTAGGTTTCAATGATACCACTCTCTTAATCCATTAGATAATTCAATTTCTTCTACAATTCACATAATACATTTTTATGACTCTACCCAAAATTAATTGGAACACCTATATTTTCTTATTGAGTCAATTTCTTTCATTCAATTTACTTATAAATATCCACTTAGCTTCTTACTCTATACCTTTCTTTCATTCAATTTACTTATAAATATCCATTTAGCTTCTCACTCTATACCTATATCTTTTTTATTATTCTTTTATAATTATGGATTAGATTGAATGCACATCATAGACTTCTTTTCGCATAACTATTACAATTTGTAGCTCGTTGTCATTTCATGAAAGGACACAAGTAAGGTTGTTACATATAGATCTGTATAGCTGAGATATAGCTAAGGTATACTTTGCATATCTCATTTTAACATTTATACTTCATTAATCTGCCACTGAATATTAGAGAAAGTGTTTGAGTACTTCATTTAGCAATAGAGGAAATAAAAGAACAAAATCTTGTATGATTGGATAACAACTTCATTAAAGTTATGCTATTAGACGGTTACCTTAATTTTTTTTTAAGTTATACACCTAAAAAATGAAACAGAATACATATTCTCTCGACAAATATTGGAATTTAATGGGGAAGAATTGGAAATGAATGCATCACATGTTCTTTTTGGATTCCCTACCTTTTTGGTCTCCATGCGATATTTTTGTCTTATATTCATTCCACATCTGGTATTCAATCATATGTACGAACTACTGTGGATGTGTAGGGACATCTACTATTCATATCTTATGTACGAACTCTTGTGTGGATGTGTTTTCATACACATGGGTTATATTCTATCTTAAAATCCGGCTCATAATTAGTCACCTTGTCAAAATCAATGAATTATCACTGAATTATAATGGAATCAAATTATTTCTCGAGAATGTTGAAAATAATTTGATGAAATTTTTCAAATTTACCAACATATAACAATATATGCAAACCACCAAATCTACTACCAAGGGCTCGGCGTGTTTGAAATTTGAAGTAATGATTTTGTAAATGAATTACTTTTGATACTACTACTCAAGTATTGGTAGGGACTTGCTGCTCTGCAGCTCGTCTGGTTGAGTTTGTCATTGCTATGATGTCAAGTCCTATACATGGACCCATATATAAAATCCAACTATGGATTCTTACTTTAGTTTCTTTTGAAAATATTGTACAAGGTCTCAGTATTTACTAAAGCATCCTTTAGTCCTTAAAATTTCTAACAGTTTGAAGCCAAAATGGCCTTCAGTCGATATTTGTTTTTCTTTTATTATAATGAATTAATTTAGAGTCCTTTGTTAATTACTATATTGTTTCCTTGATTTTGGCTAATATGTTACATAGTAATCTATTATACCATGTATATGAGAGTCTTCTTTAGTGGTCACTATGGTTGTATCATAAGTACACATGGTTACAAAGATGTTATTCCTAATTTCCTTGAATATACATTGTTCTTGGTTGAATGCACTATTATATACATTTAATTTAGCAACTCGTCTTCTCGTAGATTATTGTCATAGATCTATTTTGGCATTTATTTATGTATTTATTGTAGGTTACAATGATACCACTCTCTTAATCCATTAGATAATTTAATTTCTTCTACAATTCACATAATACATTTTTATGACTCTATCCAAAATTAATTGGAACACCTATATTTTCTTATTGAGTCAATTTATTTCATTCAATTTACTTATAAATATCCATTTAGCTTCTTAGTCTATACCTTTCTTTCATTCAATTTACTTATAAATATCCATTTAGCTTCTCACTCTATACCTATACCTTTTGT
This sequence comes from Pinus albicaulis, assembly GCA_034641835.2. Taxonomy (NCBI): domain Eukaryota; kingdom Viridiplantae; phylum Streptophyta; class Pinopsida; order Pinales; family Pinaceae; genus Pinus; species Pinus albicaulis. The sequence continues at coordinate 1,673,280,131 of CM076584.1, read as the reverse complement.
ATTATTCTTTTATAATTATGGATTAGATTGGATGCACATCATAGACTTATTTTCGTACAACTATTACAATTTGTAGCTCATTTTCATTTCATGAAAGGACACAAGTAAGGTTGTCACATGTAGATCTGTATAGCTAAGATACAGCTAAGGTATACTTTGCAGATCTCATTTGAAACTTTATACTTCATTAATCTACCACTGAATATTAGAGAAATTTGTTGAGTACTTCATTTAGAAATAGAGGAAATAAAAGAACAAAATCTTGTATGATTAGATAACAACTTAATTAAAGTTATGCTATTAGACGATTACCTTATTTTTTTAAGTTATACCCCCAACAAATGAAACAGAATACATCTTCTCTCGACACATATTGGCATTTAATGGGGAAGAATTAGAAATGCATGCATCATATGTTCTTTTCGGATTCCCTACCTTTGTGTATAGTCTATTAAACCCACAAAGTATATATATATATACATACATACATATATATATATATATATATATATATATATATATATATATATATATATATATATATATATATATATATATATATATATATATATATATATATATATATATATAACATTTTTTATTTTTGTGCATATAAGACTCTTAGATCCTACTAATTTCTTTCCAATGTCTTGGAGAAGATATTTATCATCGAACTTTGATACTTACATGCAAAAATAATTTCATATATAGTTACTAATATGCATAGTCTAGTTTTTTTCATGTATGTCAAATGAGAGTTAGCCATGGTCATCTATAAATGGTAACAGTTTCGAGAACATAGACATACTAGGCATGCACAGCTAATTTTCCTACAAATGTATACGACATACATTTCCTTCATTAATCTACGTCTACATATCGATTATCATGAAACTTCAGTAGAGAAACATAACAAAACTCTAATTGTAATTGTTTCTAGGAAATTACCCAGGTACTAACTTGGTTGTGTGATGGTAATTTGGTAAAAATAATTGTGATTATAGAAAATTTGAAGTTACCTTTTACTACCAAAGTAACAATTATCTTGGTTTAAAGTTAAATTTCAAGAAAAGGGAGATGGGAAAATCTACTTTTAAGGAGGGGATTATAAGTGATTTGAAGCAAATATATTTGTACAATCCCATGGTGAAATTCACTATCATAATTCTTAATTTTGACTTGTATGAATTATTATATGAGGTCAATCAAAATGAAGAATTGTTTTCATTTTCAAGAGTGTTGGAGTAGTAAGTGGGTTTGTATAATCAAATCCAACAATTTTACAAGAAACGTCAAATGTATAAAGATAATTTATTGTTGAAAATAGAAAGAAAGATTATAAGGCATTGCTACTTATCCTGGTAGAAAATTCAATTTTTTCCAAAGTTTCAATAGTTGATCATGCCAATTAGGCACCGGATACTCTTGAGACATTGACAAAATAAAATAAAAGAATCCAAATTTCATAAACTCAAAAATAATTTTGAAATTGTAGTTATGAAAAATTGAGAGAATAGATCATTTTATGATATATATCAAGGACATTGTTAATTAGCACCATGCACATGGAGAAGAAATTTAATATCAAAAGGTTGTTGAAAAGGTACCTATGAACCTTCCTTCCTGAGAAAATTGACATGTTTGTCCTAGCTATAGAGGAGTCTAAATATCAATCATATTTGTTTATAGAAAAATTAGCATGGTTTTTATTGACACATGAAACAAAGATCACCAGAAGCAATGGAACTTTTGGGAGTTCATTTCAGTCTTAGGCCTTTATTATAAAAGGAAAAGGTCAAGGAATAGAAGAAGATACAAGGAGCATGAGGTCACTCTTAAATAAGAAAAATGAAAACATAAAAATAGAAAGGACATTAACATAATTTCCCCCCCAAAAAAGAGAAAGAGGTAGATATAAGTCCAAAATCCAATTATATTAGTGCAAGAAGTTTGGTCATTACGGAAGTGAATGAAGGATAAATAAAATATATGTGAATAAAGATATGAATAATTTGGAAAATAGTGATGAAGGTACATATAAATCCATGTTCCTTTCATGTAAAACAACTGAAAAATGATAATGATAATCATATTTGGTTGATGGATAGTGGTTATGACAATCACATCACTCGTAACAAAACCATGTTCTCAAGTTTACATGATTCACTGATAAAGAAAGTAAAAATAGGAAATAATTATCTAGAAAACATTCAAGGAAAAGAAATACTCTTTGATTTAACCAAGCAATGTGAGAAAATGAGACATTTTAAATGTCTGTCATGTACCCAACCTCAAATATATTATGGTGAGTGTTGAGAAATTATTTTAAAATGAGCATAAATTCATATTTGAAGGTCCCGATGCACCATTCTAGATACAAAACACAGTATAAGACTCATTATAAAAATCAAAATGACCCAAAATAGAATGTTTCTATTAGTAATGAGAAACCTTAATAAATCATAGTCATATGTATATAAAATTTTTTAGCTCATATGAGTTTTTGTTATGGAATATTAGATATGGTAATTTTCCATTTGAAATTCTTAATCTTTACAAAAGAATTATATGGCCTTATTAAGAATCAAATCTTAACTATATACCCTAGAGATAAATATCTAGTGGCTTCTTCATACAAAGACAAAACAAGACCTGAAGTAGTACTCACACATATTTGTATTATAATGAAAACATAGTTAATAGGAGGTACTAAAATTACTTCTTAACATTTACTAATGATTTTAGCTAGAGGAAGTGGGTATATTTTGTCAAGAAAAAATAAAAATAAAAACTTTTGGAAAATCCAAGGAATTGAAATCCATGGTAGAGAAGTCAAGTGGGAATTACATTAAGATACTTAGATTAGATGGATGTGTCGAGTATTATTCTAAATAATATTTATCATTATATAGGTAAAAATGAATCAAAATGAAATTTACAACAAGGTTCACTTCGTAGAAAAATGGAGTAGATGAAAGGAAGAAAAGGACCATAATGAATATGGCGAGAAGTATCATTAAGGTTAAAAATTTATTAAACGATTTTTGGGTAGAAGTTGTTGTCTATTAATTTCATATATTGAATTTATCTCATACCAAGAGTATGAATGAAAATGTTCTTAATGAAGCATGGATTTCCATGAAAGCTAGCATCGAACATTTCAAAGTTTTTGGCTGTGTAACTTATACACACGTTTTAGAATAATTGAGAAAGAATCTTGATGCATCAGTTAAAAATGTATATTTAATAGTTATAGTGAGAAATCTAAATAATACATATTATAGAGTCCTATTATTAAGAATTTTATTTGAAGTAGGAACGTTAACAAGACAATTGGAAATTAGATTCTTTTTCTACAAGCAAATAAATAGGTGGAATCTATAGGATAGAAAATTATATAATGAATTGTTGCAAACATATTCTTAATAAAAGTAGAAAATATGTAATGGGGCACACACATTAACTCAAATATTTCACCCAAACGAATAAAACTAGATAGATTTTTTAGTGTGTTCATTATTTATAGTATTATTATACAACATGTCTATCATGTGACATAAAAAAAAAACCAATCCATTTACCCTAGATGAAAATGAAATTATAGTTTCTTGATTGGAATTAAAAAACCATGGGATAAATCACCATGCATGAAAAAAATGCTAAAAGGGAATATTTTGTATTGAAAATGGAAAAAACTGGACACAAAAACCACCTAATCCTTTTTGAAGGGTGCCACTTTTGAACCCTCACACAAGGATTTCCCTATTAGAAGTGCTAGTAAAGCCACAATAGAGATATAGATTACACTTTGTGTCCATGGAATCTTCCACATGTTTGGAATTATTCCCTCTTCATCACTACCAGGGATACTCTTATTCTCTTCACGCGATATACTCTCTTCTTCTTGAGATGATCCCTCGTTTTCTATTCAAGCTACAAATGTACGTATACCTTTACAACAATTAGATGCGTGATTATCTCTATCTTCAAGTGATTCACATGAACATATAGATAATGATTGACACATTTCTTTACATTATCATAAATAAATAAATTACCTTATGAGAAATTAGGCCTCTCTTTCGGTTCTTCATCATAATATTGAGAGTGAAGATAAAGTTCTTGAATATTGTTAGAATAATCATCATCTTGTGCAATTTATTTCTAGGACACATTTTTCTTCCTCTTCCTTTTCTTCTTATCTTTATCATTTCTAGCGACAACTTATTTGGAATTTGATTCACTACATGAGAAGCAAGGTTCTTCAACCTTCTCTTGAGCCTCGTGACTATCTCCTCCATAAAAAATTGCAATTTTTCCATCACTTCCTTTATTTTCATGCAATGTCTCACTTTGTCAGCATATGAATCTGATAGACCTTTCAAAATAATATTATCGGCTTCTTTATTAGGCTCATTCTTTTCTCCATTCACTATCAGGCACCATGCATCTAAATCAATAACCATTAAAAATGGTTCCATTATAAACTTGCAAAGCACATACTCTACTCAATTAAAATATGAGACTCCATCAAGTGTAAAGCCAAGGTTGATTAGACATGTTTCCTTTTGATCTTCCTTCAAGTGATTATGTTGTTCCTGAAGGAATTTACTCTAACACCAAATTTTGGAAAAAATGTTAATATGGAGAAGGGTGGGGGAGGGGTTGTGAATCATTACTAAGGCTAATTTAAAATTTTATGTGAAATTATATTCAACATTAAAACTTGGAAACCATCTTGTGAGAAATCACCAAAAAATCACAACAACAAAAAGTAACCTCAACACATGAACATACACAACAAGGCTACGAGTAGCATACACGTAGAACATACATGATTTAACATGGAAACTTAAAAGGGAAAAACCACAAAATAATTTTTTTTTAATGATGTAAATATGAGATCCTAATCTATTACATCAAATATTTTGTGATTCACCACTCACAGGAAGCACCAAATCCCTTAGATTGTTTGCTAGCACCCAATAGTAGGAAGCACCAACTCCCTTTTTTGTAGACAACTTGATCAACTTTCCAGAAGCACCAATTGAAGAAAAAAATTCTTATATTTGTTGCAAGGACCAACTTGCAGCTTCTTGGATTTATGCAAGCACCAAATTATAGTAGGCATTGACCTTCAAGCTCTACTTTGACATCCACTAAGATGGAAGATCCAAATCCTTGTTATGTAGGATCAAACCCACACAAAATATGGGAATCACTACTCTCCGTAATTGGCAGCCACTCATCCTTGCTTCATCTTTGCGTTCATCAACTCTCGACCCTTTTTTCTTAGCAACATATATTCAACCTTTTTTGAAATTTATATCCACTTTGCAGTAGCTGAAAGTTCTCCCTTGTTCGCAACATATAAAACTTCTCATTATTCTTGGCCCTCATACATTTAGCACATCATGCTCTCTAACTTCTCTTCTACATAGGCACACTTGGCCTCTCACAATAGGACACACTCACACCACACTCTACTATTAATCCCCATAGACTCAATTTTTTCTGAGGTTTCTTTAGAAACAACACAAGGAACAATGCAACCTATCAATTCATTAACCAATGAATTAAACCTATAGTATGGAACACTGGTATTTAATTAAGAACATGTGTATGGCCTCAAATTTACTAAACCATTAGTACATGCATGGTCACAATTGCAACTTCGTAAGGCTCTGTTATCAGTGATTTAATTATGAAGAAATTACAACGATTTAATTGTCCAATAGAAAAACCTTTAAACAAGAGAATGGGGACTTGAGTATTTCCCATACAAAGAATTAATTCTCAGTCCACTTGCACAGTCAAGGAGTTCCTCTATTGAATTCTATCTATACAAATAACATGGACCTCCAACACTAGTTTGTAGATCATGGCCCTTGCTACCATCTTGTTATCTAATATCTCAATACTTCTTTTTCAACATTTGTGACTAATAATGGTGCTCTTTAATGTAAGGAATGATCCATTGATGCCTCTAGTGCACTGTTGAGTGTAGAAAATATAAAAACAAGATTAAATCTGATCTTGTAATGTGCTAAAACAAAACATTGAATCCTTATACAATTTGTGAAAAAAAACACGATCGCACAATCACACAACACAAGATGTATATGGGGAAATAAAACTTCCTAAAACCCCACTATTTTTTTATTGTATAAAAGTAAAGATTGCGAAACCATACAATTCTTTTCTCTCTTAGAGAATTTCTGGACTCTACCAATTTTCCCACTTTGATATAGGAAAAATCAGTCAATTACTTAACCAATTCTTAGCCTCTGCTCAGCCTTCCTTACTCACGCATTATTTGAGGAATTTTCACCCTATTAAATAGGAAATTCCCTTGAATTTATTGTGCAATGCATCCTTTTCCTTCACATGACTCTATAACTAACCTGTACAATTTTTCTAACTATACAACTGATAGTGATTATCCCTTTAACCTCAATCTCAAATGGACTTTCCTTAGAACTCGCATGAAACAACTAATTATTTCAAAATATCATTTAAATGATTGATCACTACTTGTGAATTAAATCATATTTAATTCACTGGACCTCTCACTAGCTCATCACTCACTTAGACCTAGTTAAATTGTTTTTAACTCAATTTCGTGAGTTAAATAATTAGAGCTCACAAATAATTGTAATTGGACCCCCTTAAATTATGGGATAACTCTACATGCCTCCTCTCTAACCCTCAACTCAAATTTCCTAAGCTATCTTAGTCATTCAGACTTAGTTAACTAATACAAGTTCTCATGAGATGAAATAACAATTTCTCTTCCAATTTAATTAAGCGAAAATTAAATCAAAAGCCCCCTTTGGTGTGCCATTTCAACACTCCCTCACAACAAGAAAGGGATTATCTACTACCCTAATCATGTCTATGTGGAATTAAAATTTTCTTCCTTCCAGTGCCTTAGTCAAGATATGAATCCTTCTCCTCCGTGGGAATGTATTCTAATGACATAATCCACCTCTGAAGACAATCTATGAGATGGTGCTACCAGATATCAATATGCTTGGACCTATCATGGAATAATGGATTAATAGATAGTTTGATGCAACTTTTTTTATCACAATGTATCACCATTGGATCCATCAGTTGACCAAAAAAACCAACAAGTATCTGCCTCATCCAGATGGCCTCGAATGTTTCCTGACTAGCCGCCATGTACTCTGCCTCTGTTGAACTAAGTGTAATCGCTATCTATTTCCCGTTGTACCAAGAAACTTTTGTTGGATGCCTCTTGATGTGCTCTTCTTGTCGGATGGACTCCCTACCCAATATAAATCAGTGAAGCCTTAAAGCTTCACTCCTTCTGTCCGTGTGTACCATAATCCATACTTAGTAGCGCCTCTGAGATACCTCAACACATGATTCCCTAACTTCAAAAATATCTTGGTAGGATTAACCATAGCTTGGATCAAATGATTAACTATGTAGCATATTTCAGGTCATGTGTTCACCAAATATATGAGTGAACCCACTAGTTTCCTATAAATAATAACATCCGCTACTTCATATGAAGTAGGAATTTTCTTCCTCAAGTTTCCTACTAGAGGAGTCTCTATGGGTTTGTTTCCCTCCATGTGGAACTTCTTCAGAATATCCTTAGAATACTTGCCCCGAGATACAAATAACTCCGCATCTCTTTTCCATATTTCTAATCCAAGGAAACAGTGCAAGCACCCCATGTCCTTTATTTCAAATTCTCTTGCAAGATCATCTTTGCAAGACTTTATGAGCTTCTCATCACCTATCAATATCATATCATCGACATAAAGTACAATAGTCAAACGCTTACCATAAACCACAATATTATATAGGTCTGAATCTGATTCACTCTTGGTGAATCCCAACCTGGTGAAATTATTTTTGATCCCGGTGTACGAAGCACGAGGTGCTTGCTTCATCCCATACAATGCTCTCTTGAGTCTGCAACACATGTGACTCCCTATCTAAGGTCTCAAAACCTTATGCCTACTTGATGTACACTTCTTCCTTAATAACTCCATTGAGAAAGGATGTAATTACATCCATCTGATGTATCTTCCATTCCATTTGTGCTAAGAGTGCAAGGATGGATCTAATATATGAGTACCTTGTGACTGGTGCAAAAGTCTCATCATGGTCAATCCCTTCCACCTGATAGAGACATATAGCCACAAATATGGCCTTGTGCTTCTCCACACTCCCATATGTTGCTTGCTTCATCTTGTAGACCCACCTGGATCCTACAACTGACTTCACCACTAGTCTTAATACAACTTCCCATGCACTGCTTCTGATAATGGAGTCATACTCCTCAACCATGGAATCAAACCACACTGGTTGTTGCACTGCTTCCTCGAAACATGATGGTTCTATCTGAATACCTTCACTCATAAGAGCCATGTATCCAGTGTACCACTCTGGGGACCTTCTCTTCCTTCCCTGTGATGTGGGTACTCCCACATTCTCTCTCGCATCAAGAAATAATTTTTTAGCCTCTCTGGTATGCTTCCTTCAATCTCTAGTTGATGGCTCTGCATGATTGTTTTCTACCACTCTCTGTTCCTCTGCTTTTGGATGCTCCACATCCTGAGGTTCAACCTTTGGATCCAAGATACATTGAATATTGGATTGTCATGAAGTTTGGATTGCAATGAAATCTAGCATGGAACATTTCAAAGTTTTCAGTTGTGTAACTTATAACATGTTTTAGAAGAATTGGGAAAGAAGCTTGATCTCATAAGTTAAAAATGTATATTTATTAGTTATAGTGAGAAATATAAAGAATAGATATTATATAGTCATATTTGTAAGAAGTTTATTTTAAGTAGGAATTTTAATAAGAAAATTCAAAATCATATGCCTTTTCTATAAGCAAATGAATAGGTGGATTCTATAAGATAGTAAATACAATGAATTGTTGCAAACATATTCTGTAGAAAATATGTAATGGAACACACACATTAACTCAAATATTTCACCCTGGAATCTCAAACCAATAAAAGTAGATAGATTTTTCACTGTGTTCATTCTTTATAGTATTATTATACAATATTTATATCCCGTGATATAAAAAAACACAAATCCATTTACCCTAGATTTAAATACAATTGTATTTTCTTGATTGGAATTATAAAACCATGGGATACATCACCATGCATGAAAAAATTGCTAAAAGGGAAAATTGTGTATTGAAAATAACAAAAATTTGACACAAAAACCACTCAATTTTTTTTGAATGGAACTATTTTGTGTCCTCACACAAGGTGTTCACTATCAGAAGTTCAGAAAAACGACCAGAGAGATATAGATTACTCTTTGTGTCCATGGAATCTTCCATACTTTTGAGAAGTATTCCCTCTTCATCACTACCAGGGATACTCCTATTATCTTCACGAGATATACTCTCTTCTTCTTCCAATGATCCCTCATTATCTATTCAACCTACAAATATAGGTCTATCTTTACAGTTATTAGATGCATGACTATCTCTATCTTCAAGTGATTCACATGGGCATCTAGATAATGATTGACACATTTATTTACATTATCATAAAGCAATAAATTACCTTATGAGCATCCTGGCCTCTCCTTTGGTTCTTCATCATCATCTTGAGAGTGATGAGAAATTTCTTGCATATTGTTAGAAGAATCTTCATATTGTGCAATCACTTTTTGTGACACTTTTTTCTTGCTCTTCCTTTTCTTCTTCTCTTTATCATTTCCAGCAACAAATTCTTTGGAATTTGATTCACTGCATGAGAAACAAGGTTCTTCAGCTTCTCTTGAGCCTCGTGCATGTCTCCTCCATATAAGCATTCTAATTTGTCCATAACTTAGTTTTTTTTCATTCAATGTCTCACTTTGTCAACATATGACTTTGATAGAACTTTCAAAATAATATTCTCAACTTATTTATATGCTCATTCTTTTCTTCAACCGCTATGGAGCACCATGCATTTAAATCAACAACCATTAAATAATATTCCTTTCTAAATTTACAAATCACATACTCTACTCCATTAAAAATGGGACTCCCTCGGGTGTAAGCCAAGGTTGATTGGCCATGTTTCTTTTTTATCTTCCTTCAAATGGTTAAGTTGTTCCCGAAGGAACTGAATTTAATGCCAAATGTTGGAAACAATGTTAATATTGAGAGGGGGTTGGGGGCGAGGGGGGTGAATCAGTATTAAGGCTAATTTTAAATTTTATGCCAATTTATATTCAACATTCAAACTTTGCAACCACCTTGTGAGAAATCGCCAACAAATCATAACAACAACAAGTAACCTCAACACATAAACATACACAACAATGCTATGAGTAGTTGTTACATAGAAATTTCTCACTATCCTTGTACTCCCTGTTCCATGATCCTAGAAGACCCATACAATGACCCTTGTATACTTTCCAAGCATGGAATACATACCCCTGAACCACACTTTTTCTACCAATTCATCTCCCTTTACAATTCTTTTGGAAGATCCTTATATACACCTAGTGTTCAAGGTTAGCGCTCTGTCTCAGTGTCTGACCCGTGCCGATAGCAAAGATTTTCACTGACACCCGCGCCAATCGGCACTTTGTATTAATGTCGGACTCGCGTCGATCCTCATTTGGAAATTTTTTAAAATAGAAACTAATTTTCCATGACTAGAAGCTTCGCGAGGAAGCGAGCTGGAAGTTTTTTTGAGGGTATAGCCGAGGAATTCCCCTTTGGGCTTCTTGTTCCCAAGGAATAAGAACTACTCCAAAGGATAAGCTCTTTTCCCATTATTTGAGGGCCCATATCCTCCTCCTCCATTCTTATATAAGGAGACCTCCTTCACCTCTGTTGCCTTATTTTTTTTAGTTAAATTTGGAGTTATCTAGAGAGGAGAAGTAATTATAGCTTCAGGATATTAGTGCAGAGTGTGATTGTTTTTGTGTGTTAAGAACATAGTGAGATATTAGACCTTTTTGTACGAGGGTGTTGCAAATGTGCTTGGATACAGACCTGCCAAAGGAGAGCCTCAACATCAAGGCTTGGTTGTAAACTCCCCTTTTCTTTATCATAATAAAATGCAACTGATGTTTATCTTCCATTCTTGTTTACATTTATAATGAGATTTCTAGCATTCCTTGATCAGTTAGATAGGTTGTAATTTTTTTATGTTTTTCATGATTTTATGCTTGTCATGGTGTCTTAACTATCTGTACAGTTAATTGAACATTAGTAGAAGCGTGCATTGAGCTTGAGAAGAGTGACAGATGAAGAACCTTCGATGGAAAATGATAACATAACATCAGAATAAGGTAGATCATCTTCCTTTCTCTGAATTTCATTTACAATCTAGGAAGGTAGATGTTAGTATGTTCTTGTAGTTGTTAGACCCACCCTAGGGCTAAAGGGATTGCCTCTGTCCGCAGAGGGGATTTACCTGGACAACAAATTGGTGACTCCATTAGGGAGTTTCCTTTGAGTTTGTCACTCTTGGAGGTCTTATTCATTCAAAGATTTTAGTCAAACAACCATTTCCCTATTTTTTATTATATTTTTTGGTGAGTCTAGTCTTGGTTAGGATAACTTATTTGTTTTTTTCTTTTTTAGGAATTAGCACTTTTATTTGTCTGACAATTGTTTCAATTGGCACTAGATGTCAGTTATAAATCCATTCCATTGGGATGTTGGCACTAGTTTCATCCCCTAAATTCGTGCCAATTCCAGTGTGTGTGAAAAATTAAGGGTTTTCCCTCAGTCTTTCACTAGTGTGTCTTGCCCTTCTGGTCCTTTTATATGTATGATTTACATGTTCTCCCCTTCACTCAAGTTGGTTTGATTGGCCCAATGGCTTGGTTTTTTTGTTGTTTCTTTTGTCCTTTCTGTTGGGACGTGCATCCTAACATCCTAGTTTTTTCTAGGATTGTGCATCAATTTCCTGGTTGCATGCTTTATGGGACATCGACTTGATAATTGAGCTAGTCTCCTTGCTTGATGAGCCATCTCTAGTTGATAACATTTTACTTTTTGGTTGATTGAGTGATCAAGTTTCAAGAGTCTGTCCAAGTTCATTTGGTCTGCTTGTTCACTTGTGAGCATAGATTACATTACCCATTGTTCAGCTGAAAAGTCTTCTTTCTCTGATCGCTTGATGTAAAAGGGAATGAATGCCTTGTTTTGATCCCATGCTTTGGAATTCCTCTTTGTGCTTGAACTCATTTGTCTTTGTTAAAGCCTTGAAAATCGTTGCTTCAAATATTGGGGGAAAACCACCGGGTCCAGACCTTAGGACATCTCCTTTTCCGTTTGGTGTGGTGGCTCCGACTGGATTTATAGGACCAGTTTCCTAATAATAAATGGATTGGTGATGGAGTGTTTATGCAAGTGGATAAATGGAACTAACTAACTGAGCTAATCTATATAACTTAATCTATAACTTGCAAATAATTCTAAAACTAACCTGGGTGTTAAATATGAATACGACTTAAAGATTGTTTCAATTAACAAATAACCATGAAAAAGTATCATTTGCTTAAAAGAAAGATGCAATATCATATAATGATAACTCTGTTTAAGAAATTAAACAGAGTTATAATAGAACATCGCATTCATAAATTTATATCGTTTAAACACACTATAAAGATGATATCTCTCTATCTTCAGAAATGATATGATAAACAAATATTTGAGAAACAAGTATATATAAGCGATAGAAGATTTTAATGAGAATATTTCATCACATAAAGAAAATAAAACGAAATTGATAGAAATACCAAACAAAATTGTTATCTTCCTGATGCAATTTGATATTCTGATCCTGCGCTTTAAATTAGAACAATATTCAAGGTATAGAAATGCAACTCTCAAAAATAATTCACCATGAAATCATAGGAATCTTGTGCTTCAACTTAGAACAATCTTCAAGGTATAGAAGTGCAACTCTAAAAAATAATTCACCATGAAATCACAAGATATGATCCTTTATAAAAATAAGATAGTCAAGGAGTACAGAAATGTATTATCCAAGCCCAAAAACATTACAAATTCAGGACCCCTTATAAAATGTTTGAAAGGGGTTTAAATATGAAATTCAGAAAACAAATTAACTATAACTTATGCTAGAAATGATCATCGGAGATCCGAGAATAGACTTGTGATATCGAATAAAATAGATTCATTTAATTTCTTCAACTCCCAATGTGCTAAGCTGGCAAATTTTAAGCATATCTTTAACTTTGGTTGGATGACTCAGCCTTGAATGCAACTGACTGGTGTATGTGGCATCAGATAATTCTGGAATGATGGAATTTATGGCACTAGAAAGGCATTTGATTGCCATTTTCTGACTGTGTGGTTGAATCAAATATGTCCATAGGACATCCCATGTAATTTCTTGTATTTTACTGATTTTTTTATTCTGATTGATTGATTCATGCTTCCACCTAGTATCAATTTCTTTTACCCTTGGCAGCTTTCCTGGAGTACAATCTGAAATTAAATTAGCTGCATATAGACTATCATTAACCAATTGTGTCAGATTGTTCATTATGGCTCTTGCCCTTGATGTAGCATGTTCCTCTTTAATCATCTATGATTCCCATTCAGCAAATAAAATATCTTTATGTTTTTCTTCAATTCTGGGAAGATTTGCAATATTTCCCTGTTCTAAGTCCTGCCATGAAAAAATTCTAAAATCTTTTCATCTGCATTTTCAAATTATATTCTTATGTTGTCTGCTTCATCAATGAGGGATAATTTTATTTCACCTAGAATTTTATCTTGTGCAATTTTTTTGACATAGATCACCCAACTGTTGAGATAACAACTTACTTATTTCCAGAGCTTCTATTTTGAATTGATCAATTTCAGGATAATACTTGAATTTATCCAATCTTGCTTGCAATATTTTACTTTTCTCTTCTTTGGCAGTTTTTTCATTTTGCAACAATGTCTGCAATTTGGATACCTCTTGAGACAACTATTGCTGTTTATTTAAATCTTGCTGATCAAGATTCTTCTTTTCAATACTCAATTTTTCTTCTAATTGTCTGACTCTGAGTCTTTCTTGTTCCAACTGTTGCTCTAACTATAATATCTTTTGTTGATCACCTGTTGTTCTTTATTCTAATAATGCTATCTGTAAGTATTTTTGTTTTACTAATTAAGTGACTTCAGTAGCTTTATCTATAGTAGCTGCACTATAGGCACCTGCATATTTTGATAGTTTGGTAAGATCGTCTAAAGGATTTACTTCAGTGTTCTTCCAAACAACATTCATTAATTTAACTTGTGAAGTTGCAAGTGGTCCTTGATCAATCCTCCTCCTTTTTCTCTGTGTTCTGACAACAAACCTATGCTTAGGGCTATAAAAGATATCGAAAGGATGTATGTCTTCAAATCTCAGCACAATTGCTTCAGATGGATTTTCAAGAATGATCTCAATAACCCGATTGTTCAGATTATCAACTTGAGGATTTTTTTGTTCTCCTATTTTCTGAGCGAATTGTTCATACTGTTGTAGCAAATGGGGAGTAATAATTATTTCAGCAGAATTTCCTTCTTTCTGTGAGACCTTTTCTCTTTCAAGTTGATCATCGAGATTATTACCTATATCTTCTTTTTCAGACTGTACATCAAGCTTTCTACGTGTATTCTCCTTCTCTAACTGCACATCAATTTTGCTGGTTGCTACTTCTTTCTCTGTTTTGCTGGCTGCATCTTCCTTTTCCTTTCGTTCGATTTCAATACTTTTATTTGCTTGTAAAGGAATCCTCAGCTGGTCAGGGGGAACTTTAAGTAATCTCTAGCTTCTGAACTGCATAAATTTATTCATGTCTTCTGCTTGGAACTTATATTTAGCTAGATCATAAACTTGGGAAAATTTCTCAATTGAGAAAAATAAATCATCAAAGTCATCAGGCTCATGCTCAAACCTAGCAATCTGGACCAAAGTATTGAAATCAAAAGCCACTTCATTTGGATCATATTGTCTGCCTGGAACAATTGCAAGCTTAAGATTTATTATATTAAGGGCTTCTTTTTTAGCATGCTTAAAATCATTAATGTTATAGGTTCCATAATGAAAAGGAAAGGTAGGCCACATCAGTTTTTTTGAATTCTTTAAACACCTGGACATCCCTCTTTCTGTCAACTGGTAAGAGATCTCTTGAGCTAAAATTTTGTCAGGGACATATAGAGGTAAGACATGAGGCTCAATAATGCTTCCAAATATTCTAATATAGGTGAATTTTCCTTCACTAAACCAATTTATGATTTGGGATATGTCAACTTTTTCCTTATCAGAGATCCAAGGAGGGGGTTGGTTAAAAATGGTCTGGTAGATAGGAAACATGTAGCCATGGAAAATTTTGTATTCATGGTTCTTGAATTGGGCTTTCCACAAATACTTATGGTAGATGTGTATAGGGATAGGATCTTGAGGGGTCCATTTCCAACCCAGAATAGGAAATTCAGAATTAAAACACAAGGCATCTAAAATATAAGAACATAAATGAAACAGGGGAAAATTTCCAGTATGCTTATTTCTTCTATAATCCAAAATATTATTTGCTATTTTGTCTAATAGAATAACTGACCAATCCATAACAACATAACCAACAACAACCTCAATTAGGGGTACCATTTGAATAGAAAACCTTGAAGAATTATCGTACCCAAAAATTCTGCACATGATGGCAGTAGCATAACAATACAGAGTTGCGAGAGACTCTAAAAAATACATACCTGAGGTCTCCTGCTTATGTTTTTCTGGAGCTCATCTCCATTATTTTATTGGGTCTAATTCAATTTCATTGCTTGAAGTGAACTCTTCTATGAAGGCTTTGTTGTAGGCCTTTTGAGGATCTGACAGATGGTACATTGCTTTGATGTCTTATGCTCTAAAGGACCTAAACATCTTTCCCCAACTTTCACAAATGTTCTATTTGTGATGGTGGTGTTGTCTATCACCCATCCTATTATGTCATAATATGGGAATATAGTCGCCCGAGCTGCAATTATATGAAGAAAAGAATTTGCGAGTTCTTTAAGGGGATTGTCATCTGAATCTGATTCTTCATCAGGCACCATTTCTTTTACCTCTGTGACTGTAGGGTCTTCTTTTTCAACAAAATTATAGAATTCTTCCCAGGAAAGCTTCCCAATACCCTAACACGTAGTATCTGTAACTAGCTTTATCTTGGCTAGCTTTTCTTTTGGCATTGTGGTAATGGCAACAGTCTTTGGGGTGGAAACAACTCTTGATTTCTTAAGTTTCTTGGACATTTTATTTATCTGGTATCGTTTCACTAACTCGGCGAACAAGAGGGTTTGATGTTCTACAGCTCTCCAAATGAGAAAAACCTTTCAGAAGCAGGAAGAAATGGAGTTAGAAGAATAACTTATGCGAAAATATTTTATTAATGATCCCAAATTGATTAACTCCATATGAAAATTGAATGCCTTAAAGGAAAGTCACATTCACGAATTCATAATAGAAATTATTACCATAATTTGTTTGATTTTCAAATTAATGATGCCCGTACAATTGGAGATCGGCGATATTGAAATCTTAATGTAAAAATGTCCTTTTGAAGCTTCCGATTGCGATAGGCTGATGAAGTGTAAATAGTGATTAGTGAAGACTGATGATTCATCGCATCAGAGTTTTTAAAAGGAACAACAAGAAAAACATCTCATGTTTTCCCGATTTGTGATTTTTGATAAAGTCATATTGCATAAGATATTTTCAAAGGAATTGAGTTGTGCATAATTTTTCCTGGAATGCGATTGCGATGATGGTGGGGTCCATCGCATCAGATATTTTATAAAACAAGTAGTCGTTATGTTTCTTTTTCGAAATGAGATTGCAATTATGACATTGCATCGGAGTTTTGCGAAGAAAATATGAAAACATAACACTCTACCGATTTACAATTGCGATTTACTTTATTGCATTGGAGTTTATCAAATAGACCCGAATGAAATATGACTTATGGCGAAATGTGATTGCTATGAGTTACATCGCATCGGAGTTTTGCAAAGCAAATATAAAAACATAACACTCTGTCGATTTGCGATTGCGATTTATTTTATAGCATCGGAAAGACTTTTATACTTTGTCCCTATGCGATATAAGCTTTATAGTTGATCGGGTTGGAATAAATTTACTGTTATATTTGTTTATTTGCACTTGAGATATGCGATATGCGATACATGATTTTTAATCAATGAATCTTTTTATTGTCTTATTTTATAATGATCGGATTTTCTCAAGATTTTTATTTCTATCTAAAAAAGAAAGGGGACCTATTTCTAAATGAAATTTATTCTAGAATTTTCAAATGGGGAGGGTTGTTGTATAGTACAACAATTGGCTATTCACTGGAAGAAACAGTTATATCTGAAAAAATAAAATGAACACTATACTTTTAGTCAGTAAAAAAGTTTTAAAGATAATGAAAACTATCTTAGAAAAATTTAAATAAAATCTAACTCTGAAAAAGAAATAAAAATCACTTACAATATCTTTTTAATTTCTCAAAAATAAAAACATTTTTCGGTTTAATCAAGCTTTGATTGGTTGATAAAGATAAAGTAAGGGGCCTCTCCATTCTTAGCTTTGTGATTTACTCTATTGTCACAGATAGTGCCTCTGCTGCTTGCAAATGTTCATAGTCTCGATAGGGTTACCTTTTAACCATTAATCATTCATTGTCCCATCCATCTAAGAGCATGACTCTCTAAAAGATAAATTCATAAGATATACTATCTTGTGTTTTTTTTTCTCTTTTTTTTTTTTAAAATTTAAAAGCCATTGTTCTAGTTTGGTAGGCAGTTGATAACAATGTCATTCACTAGTTGTAACCAAAATGAACAAGTTGGCTCGTAATGAGACCCCTTGTCTTATGATTACAAGCCATTACCCTGTTTTGGTATGCGGTAGTGGTAATGTCAGTTTAATTACTTCTTATGATCATGGTAAGCAGACTCGTGATGAGACCTCTTATCTTTTATTATTAGACAAATAATTTTTAGAATTATATTCCAAAAAATCACAACCTTAATGGATGGGGTGAATGATTTTCTCCTTAGGAGTCAATGGATGACAATTTTTATAGTTTTAAGTGCCAAAATTGGAGAATTCTTTACTTTTTATGGATAACCTTTCTCTGCTCAACAAACTTATAATGATTTACAATATTTTCAAGGTTTCAGAAGATTTTTCAAATGTTTTAAACAGATTCTCAAAGTTTAATATTTTATTTTAACTATCCAAAACTGTAATCATTTCCTTAAAAATTCTTATTTACATAAATAAGTATTTACAATATCTTCTCAAAGAAATTTTCAAATAGTAAAAAGTCAATTAAAGACAATTAACAACCTTATTTGTAAGCAAACAAACTTGTATAATAGAATATGTACAGGTAAGAAGGGGTTACCTTCTTAAGAAAAGAATTTTTTCAAGATAAGCCCATTCATAGGAAGAGATTCTCTCTTTCCTGTTAAATCTTGCAATATGAACGTTGATGAGCCTATATTTTCAACAATCTGAAATGATCCAAGCCACATGTTTTGAAATTTAGTATGTTTACCCTTATCTTCATGTGCTTTGTCCCATTTCAGAACAAGATCACCAATTTGCAAAGTTTTGGATCCTGTAGAACTTGAATCAAAAGAATATTTTATGAGTTGTTGATGTTTAGTATGAATACTTTTAGCTTTCTCTCTATCTTCTTCTAACTTAATAATTTGATCAAATCTCAATTGAAGAGATGATGAAGGATTCTCTTCAATGAATTGGACTAGGGCTAGAGATGGAAGTACTAGGTTTGATGGTATAACAGCTTCTTTTCCATAGACTAGATTAAAATGTGAAGTTCCTATTGAAGCTTTTTGAGTTATGCAATCAGCCCATAGTGTAAAAATTAAAGATTTATGCCAATTCTTTTGATTCCGATCAATTATTCTTTTGATGATTTTGATGAGATTTTTATTTGTTGATTCAGATAAACCATTAGCTTGTGGATAATAATTTGTTGAATATTTCAATTTGAAACCTCTCTTGATTCCAAATTCCATTATACTATTTCCAGAAAAATAAGATGCATTCTCAAAAATAAAGGCATTAGGTACACCAAACCTGGTAATGATGAACTCATCAATGAATTCAATGATTGCATCAGAATTGGCTACCTTTAAAGGGATTGCTTATACCGATTTTGTAAAGTAATCTGTTGCTGTAATGATGTATATATGTTGTTTGGAAGAATGTGGAACAATTTCTCCAATAATATCAAGTCCCCATTGTTAAAATGGTTGCTCAATATTTACTGGTCGTAAAGGAAAGATTGGTTTCCTTTGTCTCCCACTAGCAGTTTGACAAGTATCGCATTTCCTTACATAATCATGTGCATATTTGAACAAGGTAGGCCAATAGTAACCAGCATGGGTTATTTTATGAGTTGAAGTGTCTCCTCTAAAATTTCCACTTGCTGGTCCATCATGCAATTCCTACAATACCTTCTATGCTTCATTTTTTTCAAGACATCTTAATAGAATAGAATCATAATTTCTTCTAAATAACACATCATCAATTATTTCAAAGTGTTTATCTTTTAATCTTAAAGCGCGCTTGTTTTTATAGTTGATATTAGAAGGAGCATACCCATTTTTCAAATAAAATATCAGATCAACATATTGAGATTCAGAATCTATAATACTTATCTAATTTACTTGAACAGTATTATCTTGATCTTGATGTTCTGGTATGTTGGAAGATCCTGTTAACAATCTGCAAAAACCTTGTCCTCTAACAATTTTGTTTGGCTTAATATCAATATCATATTCTTGTAAATCTGTTACCCAATTAGCTCTCTTTTCTCATACTTCTTTTTGTATTAAAAATTGTCTCACCGTGGAGAATGGGACAATTATTTTTGTATGTGTCTTTAGGAGGAATGGTCTAAAATGTTTGATTGATTTAAACACAACAAAGGCTTGTTTTTCTCCATCAGAGTAATTAAGTTCGGCTCCTTGTAGATTAGAGCTAAAGAAAGATATTGGTGTTTCTGCGTTTTGATCATTGGGTCGTGTCAAAACGGTAGCATAGGATGTTTCAGTAGCCAAAGTATACAAAATGAAATGTTTAGAAAAATTAGGAGTATTTAATGTAGGAGCATTAATGATTGCTTGTTTGATTGAATCAAAGGCTTCTTTTTCTTTATGCAACCATTTGAAAAATGAATTTTTCTTTATCATATTCTGCAAAGGTAAAACTATTTGAGAAAAATCAAGAATAAATCTCTTCACAAAATTGATGTGTCCCAAAAAGGATTGCATGGATTTCTTGTTATGTGGTAAAGAAATATTAGAAATTTCTTTCACTCTATTGGGGTCACTATATATGCCATCTTTAGACACAACAAATCGTAAGATATTTCCTTCATTGAGAGCAAAGAAATGCCAAGCCTTCTACATCATTCAAATATCTGTTTCAAATCATGAAGATGATTAGCTCTTTTCTTTGAAAAGACGGTTATGTCATCAAGATAGATAACAACTAATCTATTAATTAACCCTTTGAATGTTATATCCATGGCTCTCTGGAAAGTAGCTCCTAATTTGATCAAACCAAAAGGCATTTTTTGGTAGGCATAAGTTCCCCACTTGGTTCTGAAGGTAGTTTTCAGCCTATCATCTGGATGTACCAATATTTTGTTATAACCTGAAAAAACATCAAGAAAAAACATTAGTTTAGAACCAGCTACTTTTTGAAGTATTTGTTCCATTATTGGTAATGGGAAGTTATCCTTTTAACATGCCTTGTTCAGATTTCTAAAATCAATACAGATTCTAATATCTCCATTCTTCTTCCTAACAGGCACCATGTTTGAGACCCAATTAGAATGTCTTATAGGAAAAATAATTTTTGCCTTCAAAATTTTATTCAATTCAGTTTTGATTTGAATTTCAAGATTGGGATGAATTTTTCTCAACTTCTATTGCATTGGTTTTACATCAAAAAGCATTGGAATTGTATGTTGAACGATAAAAGTATCATAAGTTTTCAAATCTTCATAATTCCAAGAAAAGACATTTTTTTACTTATTTAGAAGCTTGATGAAAGAAATCCTTTCCTCTGAAGTTAACTCAAGTCCTAAATTAAAATTTTGTGGTTTAGACTCAATGCCAAGATTTACTAACTCAAACTTCAAAGTAGAACTTTGGAGTTTGGCATTGGTAACCTTTTTGAATCTATCTTTGATATCATATAGATCTTCAAGTTTAACTACAGACCTAGGAATAGAATTTTCATTGTCTTTTGATGTGTTTTGAAGATCATGATCACTTTCATCAATGATTTGGTCATCATAAGATTTTTCTGAAGTCAAGAAATTTAAGATATCTTCATCATGATAGAATACTCTCCAATAGGTGACATTATCAGGTACATAAGGTCGAAAAATTTATTCAACTGAAAACCTATCTGAACTATAATCCTCAGTTGGGAGAAGCTTGGAACCAACATTAGCTAATAAATCAGCTGATGAATTTTGAGTTCTAGGGATAGAAGAGATGTTGAATGCTAGAAATTGAGTGGTAATATCTTGAACAAGGGATTTATAATGTTTAAGATGGTCTAAAATACAATGGATAGTGTTTCTTGCTTCTCTAATAACAATTTCGGAATCACCATACACTTTCAAGTATTTAACATTCAACCCTATTTCTTTATAAAGCCCTTGGATCAAGGTTTCATATTCAGCAGTGTTATTCATACACTCAAACTTTAGTATGCATGATAGCATAGTTTTTTCTCCATTTGGATCAACTAAAATGCATCCAGCTCCTACGCCATCATTGGATTTTGATCCATCAAAATACAAAGACCAAAATAAAGACTCAACTACAGTTTTATTTACAGATTGATCACAAAAATTAAGGAATTTTGAAGAATAAGTTTGTGAAAAAATTTCAATTTGTGAAGTAAATGTATTTACAGAAAAAGGTGATTCAGGTGCTGTGAAATTTCCAAGGAATGATTTAGCAAAATAACCTTCGAGAATGTTGTTATTAAAATCAACCGGTTCATTTTCTTGTTCAAATTCTATCACAGTATGCATCATGTGTTTTTCTCTTTCAACTTTGATTTGATTCGGTTTCCCTTTGTGGGGAAGCCACATGTGAGAATAATCAGTGGCGATATAACCATTAAGTTTTGCAAACCAATCCATGCTTAATATTAATCCATAAAAATCAGGAATATCTGCAATTAGAATATCAATTCTCTAGACTATCCTGGGATCAGAGGCTAACCTAATAGTGCCTGAATTGATTTCTCCCACAACTTGCACTTTAGTTTGATCTAATTGAACAATATGTATAGTGGATTTTTGGGGTTCAATGTTTAATTTTAAGCAGACTGAAGTAGGCATTATATTTGATGATGCTCCTGAATCTATCAAGCAGTTGTGTAAATTCTTGTTGTAGATCTCATAAGTCAAGAGAAAAGGAGGTGTCTGAGAATTAGATCTTTCTCCAATAAGAACTGTATCAGTAGCATCTACTTTATCTGGTGGCTTACCTAATCCTTTGGCTTCTTTGGCAACTACACCACTTGGTACAGGATAAATAGGCATTGCATTTAATTCTTTCAATAACAACTTCTTTTGATGCTTGAGTTTGTTGAGTTCATGCAGAGAAATATTTTCTCTGGTTTTCTTCATGTCTTCAACAATGTTATAATCCATAGAATCAAACACTACCAGAGTCTTAGATGTGGTCGTAGGAGGATTCGAAGACGATGGTTGATTTTGAGTAGGCAAAGGAGAAGCTTTCTTTATAGGGGTTTTATCTTTGATATTTAGATTTGAACTTTTCTTCTTGGGGACTGTTTGAACAGGTTCTGCTATAGATTTACTTCTAGTACTTACTGGCAAGGCTTCTTGTTCTTTTTCACTGTCTGAGTTAGGCAAAATGAAATCCCACATCCCGTGTAATTCAACTATTTCTTCTTCTTCTTCTTCTGATAATGGAGGTGTATCTTCTTCTTCATCTTCTTCTATATTTGACTCTACATTGGATATTGAATTGGGTGGTTTATATTCCTTTTTCTGATTCCTTTTGAAGTTCCTAAAAGATCTATTGGTGGAAGTTTCTGCTACTTGTTTTTTGATTTCGATCATTTCATTGGACAAAGTCTTCAAAAATTTATGTAAGCCTTCTATGTCATAGGGATCCCTAGGTGTTTTCTTCTCCGAATCCTCCTTAAAAATAACTTTTTTGGATTTTCTTTCCTCATTAGCATTCCTTTTATCCAAAACAATGATCCATCATTCTACTGCAATTTCTTCTTTCATATTTTTAGCTAAAGTGGGTTTAGCAGCTCTATCTACAAAAATGGCTATATTTGAAGGCAAAGCTATTATATACCATTCACTTCGGACTTGCTCACTGGATTTTGAGGTTGTAGGAATTTTATTCAAAATTTTTTTGAATCAGGAATTAAAATATTTGATGGGTTCTTTGGATTCTACTCTCAAATTGGAGAGATCGTTAATTAGAGTTGATATTGACCTATCATCTCCAAATTTGGTTAAGAAATGTTCTTGGAAAATGTCCCAACTTGTAATAGATCCTGATGGTAATGAAAAATACCAAGATCCTGCTGCCCCTTGTAAATTATAAGGGAATAACCTAACCACAACATCTTCATGTTGTACTACATTTAAATTTACAGATAACATAAAGTTATTAATGTGTTCTTCTGCTTGTATACCAAGGTCAGGACTAAATTTTGGCATTCATTTTTCAGGATGATCTGGAAAATCATGCAAAGGTGCAGGCATTTCAACATCTCCTTGATTAGTCCATGGTCTTTGTGCCATTGTTGTGATGATGGTTGAGGGACTTCAAGAGACAACTGGTGTTTGAGTAGAGGTTGGTGGAATAACTATGCTCTTCTGGGTTTGAGTTTGGGAAGCAGATGAGTGAGTTTGGGATGAAGAAATAATATCACTACCTAATTCCAATGGTGTTTTTCTAGTTTTAACTCTACTAGGTAAAGGAAATTCCTTTGGAGGAATACCAAGTTTTTCACTTTGTGACCTAGTAAGAGGTTTTGAAGATATGAATTGTGACGTAACACTACCTTCGGATAATTCAGACTATTATAAAGATAATAAGAACCCTTGGATTTTATGAACTAAAGCTTGTATTTCATGGGACTTAGGAGGTTGATTGTCTGATAGATCTAAAGCTTTGGTAGAGGGTGTATTGATGTTCTTTTCAATTTCTTCCATAGAGATTTGAAACGTAGAGGAAATTGAAGAAGGTGATGAGGGTGAATTGATCTTAGAATGGCCTGTAGATTTGGATTTTCTCGCCATTCATAGCTTAGGCCCTCCTTCTAGCGCCAAAAAGTTCGAAGCCTCGAAAATCGTTGCTTCAAACATTGGGGGAAAACCACCCGGTCTGGACCTTAGGACAGCTCCTTTTCTGTTTGGTGTGGTGGCTCCGACTGGATTTAATTAAAAGAAAGATGCAGTATCATATAATGATAACTCTATTTAAGAAATTAAACAAAGTTATAATAGCACAATCACATTCATAAATTTATATCGTTTACACACACTATAAAGATGATATCTCTCTATCTTCATAAATGATATGATAAAGAAATATTTGAGAAACAAGTATATATAAGCGATAGAAAATTTTAATGAGAATATTTCATCACATAAAGAAAATAAAACAAAATCGATAGAAATGTCAGATACATTTGATATCTTCCTGATGCAATTTTATATTCTGATCCTACGCTTTAACTTAGAACAATATTCAAGGTACAGAAATGCAACTCTCAAAAATAATTCACCATGAAATCACAGGAATCTTGTGCTTTCACTTAGAACAATATTCAAGGTACAAAAACGCAATTCTAAAAAATAATTCACCATGAAATCACAAGATATGATCCTTTATAAAAATAGGATAGTCAAGGAGTACAAAAATGTATTTTCCAAGCCCAAAAATATTACAAATTCAGGACCCCTTCTAAAATGTTTAAAAGGGGTTTAGATAGGAAATTTAGAAAACAAATTAACTATAACTTATGCTAGAAACGATCATCGGAGATCCGAGAATAGACTTGTGATATCCAATAAAATAGATTCATTTAATTTCTTCAACTCCCAATGTGCTAAGCTGGCAAATTTTAAGAATATCTTTAACTTCGGTTGGATGACTCAGCCTTGAATGCAACTGACTGTTGTATATGGCATCAGAGAATTCTGGAATGATGGAATTTATGGCACTAGAAAGGCATTTGATTTCCATTTTCTAACTGTGTGGTTTAATCAAATATGTCCATATGACATCCCATGTAATTTCTTATATTTTACTGATTTTTTTATTTTGATTGATTGATTCCTGCTCTCACCTAGTATTAGTTTCTTTTACCCTTGGCAGCTTTCCTAGAGTACAATCTGAAATTAAATTAGCTGCATATAGAATATCATTAACCAATTGTTTCAAATTGTTCATTATTGCTCTCGCCCTTGATGTAGCACGTTCTTCTTTAATCAGCTGTGATTCCCATTCAGCAAACAAAATCTCTTTATGCTTTTCTTCAATTCTGGGAAGATTTGCAATCTTTCCCTGTTTTGAGTCCTACCATGAAATAAATTCTGAAATATTTTTATCTGTATTTTCAAATTCTATTTTTATGTTGTCTGCTTCATCAATGAGGGATAATGTCATTTCACATAGAGTTTCAGCTTGTGCAATTTTTTGACACAGATCACCCAACTGTTGAGATAACAACTTATTTCCAGAGCTTCTGTTTTGAATTGATCAATTTTAGGATAATCCTTGAATTTATCCAATATTGCTTGCAATATTTTACTTTTCTCTTCTTTGGTAGTTTTTTCATTTTGCAACAATGTCTGCAATTTGGATACCTCTTGAGATAACTGTTGTTGTTTATTTAAAGCTCGCTGATCAAGATTCTTATTTTCAATACTCAATTGTTCTTCTAATTGTTTGACGCTGAGTCTTTCTTGTTCCAACTGCTGCTCTAACTGTAATATCTTTTTCTGATCACCTATTGTTCTTTCTTCTAATAATGCTATCTGTAGGTCTTTTTGTTTTACCAATTGAGTGACTTCAGTATCTTTATCTATAGTAGCTGCACTATAGGCACCTTCATATTGTGATAGTTTGGTAAGATCCTCTGAAGGATTTACTTCAGTGTTCTTCCAAACAACATTCATTAATTGAACTTTTGAAGTTGAAAGTGGCCCTTGATCAATCCTCCTCTTTCTTTTTTTTCTAACAACAACCCTATGCTTAGGGCTGTAAAAGATATCCAGAGGAGGTATGTCTTCAACTCTCAGCACAATTTCTTTAGATGGATTTTCAGGAATGATCTCAATATCCTGATTGTTCAGATTATCAACTTGAGGATTTTTTTGTTATCCTATTTTCTGAGCGAATTGTTCATATTGTTGTAGCAAATGGGGAGTAATAATTATTTCAGCAGAATTTCATTCTTTCTGTGAGGCCTTTTCTCTTTCAACTTTATCATCAGGCTTATTACCTGTATCTTCTTTTTCAAACTCTACATCAAGCTTTCTACGTGTATTCTCCTTCTCTGACTGCACATTAATTTTGCTGGTTGTTACTTCTTTCTCTGTTTCACTAACTGAATCTTCCTTTTCCTTTTGTTCTATTTCAATACTTTTATTTTCTTGCAAAGGAATCCTCAGCTGGTCAAGGGGAACTTTAAGTAATATCTGGCTTCTGAACTGCATAAATTTATTCATGTCTTCTGCTTGGTACCTAGATTTAGCTAGATCATAAAATTGGGAAAATTTCTCAATTGAGACAAATAAATCATCAAATTCATCAGGCTCATGCTCAAACCTAGCAATCTGAACCAAAGTTGTGAAATCAAAAGCCACTTTATTTGGATCATATTGTCTGCCTGAAATGGTTGCAAGCTTAAGATTTCTTATCTTAAGGGTTTTTTTTTCAGCATGCTTAAAATCATTAATGGTATAGGTTCCACAATGAAAAGGAAAGGTAGGCCACATCAAATTTTTGGAATTCTTTAAACACCTGGACATCCCTCTTTCTGTTAACTGGTAAAATATCTCTTGATCTAAAATTTTGTCAGGGACATATAGAGGTAAGACATGAGGCTCAACAATGCTTCCAAATATTCTAATATAGGTGAATTTTTCTTCACCGAACCAATTTCCGATTTGGGATATCTGAATTTTTTTCCTTACCAGAGAGCCGAGGAGGGGGTTGGTTAAAAATGGTCTGGTAGATAGGCAACATGTAGCCATGGAAAATTATGTATTCATGGTTATTGAATTGGGCTTTCCAAAAATACTTATGGTAGATGTGTATAGGTATAGGATCTTGAGGGGTCCATTTCCAACCCAGAATAGGAAATTCAGAATTAAAACACAAGGCATCTAAAATATAAGCACAGAAATGAAACGAGGGAACATTTCTAGTATGTTTATTTCTTCTATAATCCAAAATCTTATTTACTATTTTGTTCGATTGAATAACTGACCAATCCATAAAAACAAAACCAATAGTGGCCTCAATCAGGGGTACCATTTGAATAGAAAACCTTGCAGAATTATCATACCCAAAAAGTCTTCACATCATGGCAGCAACATAACAATACGGAGGTGCGAGAGACTTTGTAGAATACATACCTGAGGTCTCGTGCTTATGTTTTTCTGGAGCTCATCACCATTATTTAATTGGGTATGATTCAATTTCATTGCTTGAAGTGAACTCTTCTATGAAGGCTTTGTTGTAGGCCTTTTGAGGATCTGGCAGATGGTACATTGCTTCGATGTTGTTTGCTCTAAAGGACCCAAACATCTTTCCCCCAACTGTCATGAATGTTCAGTTTGTGATGGTGGTGTTGTCTATCACCCATCATATTATGTCATAATATGGGAATACACTCACCCGAGCTTCAATTATATGAAGAAAATAATTTGTGAGTTCTTTAAGGGGATTGTCATCTGAATCTGATTCTTCATCAGGCACCGTTGCTTTTACCTCTGTGACTGTAGGGTCTTCTTTTTCAACAAAATTATAGAATTCTTCCCAGGAAATCTTCCCGAGACCCTGACATGTAGTATTTGTAACTAGCTTTATCTTGGCTGCCTTTTCTTTTGCCATTGTGGTAATGGCAACGTTCTTTGGGGCAGCAGCAGCTCTTGATTTCTCAAGTCTCTTGGACATTTTCTTTATCTAGTATCATTTCACTAAATCAGCGAATGAGAGGGTTTGATGTTCTACAGCTTTGCAAATGAGAAAAACCTTTCAGAAGCGGGAATAAATGGAGTTAGAAGAACAACTTATGCGAAAATATTTTATTAATGATCCCAAATTGATTAACTCCGTATGAAAATTGAATGCCTTGAATGAAATTCACATTCACGCATTCAGAATAGAATTTATTACCATAATTTGTTTTATTTTCGAATTAATGATGCCCGTACAATTGGAGATCGGTGATATTGAAATCTTAATGTAAAAATGTCGTTTTGAAGCTTCCGATTGTGATAGGGCGATGAAGTGTAAATAGCGACTAGTGAAGACTGGTGATTCATCGCATCAGAGCTTTTAAAAGGAACAACAAGAAAAACATCTCATGTTTTCCCGATTTGTGATTTCCCATAAAGTCATATTGCATCGGATATTTTCAAAGGAATTGAGTTGTACATAATTTTCGCAAAAATGCGATTGCGATGATGGTGGGGTCCATCGCATCGGATCTTTTATAAAACAAGTAGTCGTTATGTTTCTTTTTCGAAATGCGATTGCGATTATGACATCGCATCGGAGTTTTGTGAAGAAAATATGAAAACATAACACTCTACCGATATACGATTACGATTTTCTTTATCGCATCGGAGTTTATCAAATATACCCGAATGAAATATGACTTATGGCGAAATGTAATTGCGATGAGTTACATCGCATCGGAGTTTTGCAAAGAAAATATAAAAACATAACACTCTACCGATTTGTGATTGTGATTGTGATTTACTTTATCGCATCAGACTTTTTAACATGAAGACTTTTATACTTTGTCCCGATGCGATATAAGATTTATAGTTGATCAGGTCGGAATAAATTTAATGTTATATTTTTTTATTTGCACTTGAGATATGCGATATGAGATACATTCTTTTTAATCAATGAATCTTTTAATTGTCTTATTTTATAATGATCAGATTTTATCAAGATTTGTATTTCTATCTAAAAAAGAAAGGGGAACTATTTCTAAATGAAATTTATTCTAGAATTTTCAAATGTGGAGGGTTGTTGTACTGTACAACAGTCTTGTAGATTTTTGAGGAATTTCGTTACAGAGTGTTAAAAACAGGATTGTATTCTTAATGTTTGTTGTATCCATTTTGCATTAAGGAAAGTTTAATTCTTTTAATTTTCGTCTCAAAGTTTCATTTTCGTTAAAATGCATTAGATCAAGTTGCATTGAGAAGACATGTTTGAAATTTATCATTGAACTTAGATTACATTGTTTAATGATTGAAAACTAAAAGTCACACTAAGTGCATTCTATTTCATTAAAATCATGCATTAAGTAGATTCTCATTTCATCAAAACATGCATTGAGTGCATTCTTACTCATTCAAAAGAAAAAGGAAATTGTGCACAGATTACAATTGCATAGTTTTTAAAAAGAGGATTTTACATAGATTACATTACATAATTGGCATCGTTGAATGTATTAGATTAGTTTTGGATAGTGATATTCATCTAGTTAGGAAAAATTTTCGTTTGCAGTATTATTTTTTGTTGCATCATTGTTTGAGACTCTTCCCTTAACCAGATAACATTCATTGAATTGAAGGATTTCTTTTCTCATATAGCTGCATATAAAATTTCTCAGATCTCATTCAGTAAGGCCTTCTAATTGTAACACTAATTCAAGATCAAATTTAAAATGAATTAAATCAATCTAAGGAAGAATTAAAACTTAAGGCTCATACTTAGAGGTCTAGGCTAGTGATGTGTTCTGGCGTCGTTAAACCTAGTAGTTGTCTCTCACAATCTTGCATTAGACAGTGCTAGTACGGACCTCCCCATACCATCGCGTATATAAAGGGAGACCCTCATAAGATGTAACCTTTATCCATAGGAAGTTGAGTCTGTCACTCTGTAACCGTGATACACCGAACACAACATTTGGGGAGACTTCCTGCACGTACGTTAAGTCCTTGGTCATTTATATTTCATTTGATCACCAAGGTGTATATTGCAGATCACTGGAGCTTGGTACACCCTCTTGCTTAGATTTCCTAAGTAGTCATTTTGATGTTTCCGTGACTCTTTAAAATTCGAAAATATCATCGAGCACTTTTCCTTTCACGGTCGTTCAAATTGAAAGCGACTAGAGTCACCTTTTGTCCTTTTCTTGACTCTTAAAACACGAAAAGGCAAAGTTTTGTTTCAGTATCTTAAATTTTACTGCCCATGAAATATTCCTAGTTAAACTTATATTCCTTAGTGATTATTTATGGTTGATTCCAATGGTGATTTTTCTAGAGTCCATCAACCAAGGAATCCCCTCAGATAAGAATCTTGGTCCTTTTCCTTCATTCGGGATTTTTGGTGCCTCGTATATGGCAAAGTTGTCCCTCCCGGGATTAACCATTGGACTACCGGTTTGGTTTTTTTCAACCCCTGTGGTTTCAAATATACTGACTATCTTTCAACTGATTTCTCCTCCACATGAACCATGTCAACCCCATGTTGATCCTAGGGTTTACCCCTCACCTTCTTTTCCTATTTCTTCACCTCATTCTTCCTCTTCGCCTAGTGAAAGTCTAGATTCTAGTAACCGAGTAGCTAAAAAGAAGAAGAAGAAGTTGAAGAAGAAGAAGGAAAATAAGCTAGGGGGGGATTAGGAACTATTGCTACCCATGCAGCTAATATTGAGAAACCCCCCACTCCATCTCGTAGAGTGAAATTCCCTTGAAAGATATGTGAGGGTGATCACCTTCTTCATGATTTCCCTCGTATTCTCGAGGTGCTAGAAGTGTGGTTTGTTGGCTTGTTTCATCCTTGATCATCAACCTCTGGGAATCATGCTGATGATGATCCTTTAGATAAAGATAATGAGACTTGTAAGAAATAGGATAAGATCAAATTTCCTTATAGTTTGTGTGAAGGGAACCATCCCATTCACCTCTGCCCTTATATGGATGAAGCCTCTAAAGTGTTGGATACCCTTTTGGCTTCTGAGTCTTGTCTTCCTGTTGGTTACCAGAAGTTTTCTTCACGTCCTTCGATAGTTGATCAAGTCATTGATCGAGATTCATCTTTGGTCAATTCCACTCTCTCTGAAATTCTGTCTCCCGAGTCCATTCCTTACAAATCATTGGCTGAGAAAAGGGTCGACCTGATTCCATCTACAGTTCATCAGGTATTTTCCATCAAGAGTTGGTCTCATCCCAGTTAGGTTCTTTTTGCTTCATCTGATTCCCTGGGATCGGAGGACAATCCTCCCATTTCCATGGTTCAGGAGGGTGGTCCTCTGACTCTTGTTACTGCAGTTCCACAAAGTGATCCTCCTTCTCTTGTTCCTGAAGCCCAAGAGGATGGTCTTTCCACTCTCATAATGCAAGGGGATAATCCTCTTATTCCTATGGCACCCCCTCCATGTAGTTTGGTCGCTTCTTTTGATTGGAGTTGATTTACAGGATACTGCCTTCCTTCTTACGTGTCATTTGAGATCACTGTACAAGCCTAAAATATGGTTGTACTAGACACGATTATAGATGAAGGTACCTCGGTTAGTATTCGGTCTTCAACTACCTGGAAAGCTTTGGGTTCTTTGTAGCTTGTGTCTGTTACTCAGAACTTGTTGGCTTTCAACAGAGGAACAAGTCAACCATTATATATGGATCCTTCCGAAGTTGCCTATTTATTTGGGAGGGAAAATTGTTTATATAGATGTGATGTTTGTCCAAGGCCCCTTGGATTTTAATTTACTCCTAGGGCATGACTATGCTTATGGCATGGGCACGCTTGTCTCTTCCCTCTTTCATGTGATATGTTTTCCACATGAAGGTCGGATCGTGACCATTGATCATATTTCATTATTTGGTCCTAATGTGACATCTAGTCTACCATCGTCCCTTCCTGGTCCTTACCTGCCAGTGATATCTTTCCTGCCACAAGTCCATTATGTGGCCACCTATTCCATGTCCGCATCAACTGATAATTCAGTAAGTGAGGTAGTACACAATGTACTGGGCGCATTGGGTCCTAATTTCTAGAGTGTTGTTCTCCCGTCGGATGAGAACCTCTTGGCAGCCATGACTTCCTCTTCGTCATGATAAGGTTTTCGGAGCATACTTCATTTCCTTGTGTCAAACTCCTTAAGAAATGAAACAAGCTTCATCAGAGCATTGTTTTTTTCCTTGAGTCAAGCTCCTTGAAAAATGAAACAAGATTCATCAGAGCATAATTCATTTTCTTCTATCAAGCTCCTTAAATGAAACAAGCTCTCGTCGAAGCAGAGTTAGTTTTCTTGTGTCAAGCTCCTTAAAAATTGGAATAAGCTTGTCGAAGAATAGTTCATTTTCTTGTGTCAAGCTCCTTAGGAAATGAAAAAAGCTCTTCTGAGGATAGTTTTTTTGCTATGTCAACCTTGTTAAAAAATGAAATAGGTTCCCTTTTCAATTCGAGCTTTTGATTAGATCTTGTAAAATCCCATTCGAGTCCTTTTCTTGATCTCGTAATTGGACCTTCATTCCATCCACATGTTAGTAACCATTAGTATACTCAAGTGAATGCCATGAAGCTAGGAGGAATGTACCTTGAATTGATTCATCATGTTGTGGGCATGCAAACTTATTTCAAGCATAGTTTGTTTCAGTTTAAAGCTTGTGTAAAAATGAAACCGGTTTCAAGCATAGTTTTCCATGTTTTCAAGCTTATCTAAAAATGAAACCAACTTCAAGCAGAGTTTCCTGATTTCAAGCTTGTGTGAAAATGAAACCATTCTTATTTTACCTCTCATGATCACCATTTTATCAACCTATTTTACCAAATGAGCCTTGGTTTTCTCATTCCGTCGTTACCATCTACTCGGTCGATCATATTCCCTCACTTCATTGTTTTACCCATTCCTGAGGAACCGCTGCAATGAGTGGTCTTATTAGCTAGCCTATTGACCTTTATTTGTTCTAAGAATTTATACCATCACCAGAACCAGTTGCTACCCTTAATATCACTCATTCCTCTAGGAAGAGTCAACTTTCAGCTCTTTTTTGACTCTCAAAACATGAAAAGATTGCCGAGGTCTTGTCATTTGGAACTCCTTAAAGGTTGCGAAACATCATTTACCCAGTATACATTTACCCCTTTTTCGGGCTGGGATAAACTATTTATGAAAAAGGAATACCTTAGTCAAACATGGCTAAGAGGTTTTCTGAGACATTGTTTTCTACCTTTTCGGATCTATGAGACTACCTACGAAAAGGGACCTGCTGGAGTTTTCTTTTCCACCTTTTTCAAACTCTCTAAATATGAAAATATGCCAAGTTTTTCCTTTGTCATAATCATTAAAACTAAACAAAATTGGATGCCGTCATCATGATGATATCGATTTCCTCCTTCTTAGGGCTCGTAAAATGTACTAGGATAGAATTGTCTGAAGGAAAAAATTATATGACAAGAATATGCTATCCTCTTCAAGATTGTCTAAAAATAAAGAGGTACTTGCCAGAAATGGTGGGGGGAAATGGAAGTTATTCGTCAGTTGTGTCGGCAATATGTCACTCTTGAACATGATACTTGTCTGCAATTTGTGTTAGGTTGGGATATCTTCACTCTGTCACTTTTCCACCATGGGTTTGGGAAATCCACTTGCTTCTCATTAGAGTACCAAACTTGTCAACATGACCTATGATCCTATTTGATTCAATTTCTAGCAAATCCCAGATTCGTGTCGCCAATATGTTCAAGAGAAAATCCTTCTACAATTTGTATATTCTCTGATCCTCTATTTCAGTCTTGATTAACACCCATATTACATTCTATGTTTCATGTCGATGATGTGGGATTCATTATGACCCTCCTTCGACGGATCGCTTCTTGCCGACTTCAACTCCTTATCCGGGAAGTTGATCTAGGGACTCCTATCTGGTACCTTAGAGCTTGCATGCCCTAATGGCAAGTTCTTCGGATTCAACGAAAACTTCACATCATTGGCCTTCGATCGGGTGATTTCACAAGTGTTCGACTTTAGTTCCTTACTCACATTCCATGGATTGTAATAGTAGTACCTTGAGAACCATTTTCATTATTGGTGGTCTCTCTCATGCCTGTTAACAACTTTCATCATTGGCTGGTAAACAGGCGATTTTCCTCCATGTTCGACTTCAACTCATTTATTCGCATGCTTGAAATTTTACTTGATCGGGTCGTGATGGAGCATAAGACCATGGATTTTATTCTCTAGAGCCTAGGTTGTGGGGTGATATGGTTTTTCCAGGATTGGATACATGTTTCTTTCAAATGGATGGCAGTGACCATACCATGATTCTATACGTGATCCTTCTCAGATGGATGGCTACAACCATACCATGGTCTCTTTTACGGATGGTTACGTCCATACCTTGATTCATGTATTTTCATCAGAGGTTTAAGATATGTATATGTATCTATGCTTGATTTGCAGGTCTCCCAATGGCAGTGTCCAGTTCCTTCCACATAATTGTAAAGCATTTCACCCCTCACTCATGTTCAGATTTCATACTTTAGGGGGCATCTGTTACACATCAATTTGTCATTGTCCCTGTACTCCCCATTCCATGATCTTGGAGGACCCATATAATGACCGTTGTGTACTTTCCAAGCATGGAATACATACCCTTGAGCCACACTTTGTCTGCCAATTCATCTCCCTTTACAAATTTTCTGGAAGATCGCTATATACACCTAGTTTCAAAGGTCGGCGCTTTGTCTCAGTGTCTGACCCATGTCGATAGCAAAGATTTTCACTAACTGATCGATGCTATGTGTTAATGTCGGACGCACTCTGATCCTCTTCTGGAAATTTTTTAAAATAGAAATGAAGTTTCCACTACTAGAAGCTTCACGTGGCGGCGAGCTGGAAGTTTGTTTTTAAGATATGGCTGAGGAATTCCCCTTTGGGCTTCTTGTTCCCAAGGAATAGGAACTACTCCAAAGGATAAGCTCTTTTTCCATTATTTGAGGGCCCATATCCTCCTCCTCCATTCTTATATAATGATACCTCCTTCACCTCTATTGCCTTAGTTTTTTTAGTTAGATTTGGAGTTAGCTAGAGAGGTGAAGCAATTATAGCTTCAGGAGAATAGTGCAGAGTGTGATTGTTTTTGTGTGTTAAGAACATAGTGAGATCTTAGAACCTTGTGTATGAGGGTGTTGCAAACGTGCTTGGATATAGACCTGCCAAAGGACAGCCTCAACATCAAGGCTTGGTTGTAAACTCCCCTTGTCTTTATCATAATAAAATGCAACTGATGTTTATCTTCCACTCTTGTTTACATTTATAATGAGATTTATAGCATTCCTTGATCAATTAGATAGGTTGTAATTGTTTTATGTTTGTCGTGATTTTATGCTTGTCGTTTTTTCTTTACTTTCTGTACAGGTAATCAAATGTTGGTAGCATCGTGCATCGAGCTTGACAAGAGTGACGGATCAAGAACCTTCGAAGGAAGATGACAACATAGAATCAGAACAAGGTAGGTCATCTTCCTTGATCTAAATTTCATTTAGAATCTAGGAAGGTAGATGTTAGTATGTTACTATAGTTTCTAGACCCACCCAAGGGCTAGCGGGATCTCCTCTGTCCGTAGAGGGGATTTACTTGGACAAAGGTAGAATACACGTAGAAAATAGAGGATTTAACATGGAAACTTAAAGGTAAAAACCACCAAACATTGTTTATTGTATGATGTAAATATGAGCTCCTACTCTATTAGATCAAATAGGTAGTGAGCTGCCACTTATAGGAAGAACCAACTCCTTTAGATTGTTTGATAGCACCCACTAGTAGGAACCACCAACTCCCTTTTTTTTAAACAACTTGGTAAGCTGATCAGAAGCACTGAATTCTTAGATTTTTTGCAAGCACCAAATTGTAGCTTCTTGGATTTATGCTAGCATCAACTTATAGGAGGAACCAAACTCTAATATCTACTCAGAAATCCACTAAGATGGAAGATCCAACTCCTTGTTATGTAGGCTCCAACCAACACACAATGCGGGACTCACTAATCTCTATAATTGGCAACCACTCTTCCTTGTTTCATCAACTCCTGACCCTTTTTTCTCAACAAAATATGCTCAACCTTCTTTGATCTCTATATCCACTATATAGTAGCCCAAAGTTCTCCCTTGTTCACAACATATAAAACTGCTCACTATTCTTAGCCCTCATACATTTAACACGTTATGCTCTCGACCTTATCTTTTGCACAACCACACTTGGCCTCTCACAATAACACACACTCACACCACACACTGCTACTAATCCCCATAAACTCAATGTATTTTGAGTTTTCTGTTTAGAAGCAACACAAGGAACAATGAAACATGTCAATTCATTAAACAATGCATTCAACTTGCAGTATGGCATGCAAGTATTTAATTAATAACATGTATATGGGCTCAAATTTACTAAACCAACAGGTACAAGCATTGTCGCAATTGAAACTTCGTAAGGCTTTGTTATCAATGATTTAATTATGAAAAAAATAAAAAAAATTAATTGGTCACTACAAAAATATTTAAACAATAGAATGGGCACTTGAGTGTTTCCCATGCCAAGAATTAATTCTCAGTCCACTTGCACACTCAAGGAGTTTCTCTATTGTATTCTATATCTACAAATAACATGGATCTCCAACACTAGTTTGTGGATTATGGTCCTTGCTGCCATATTGTTGACTAATATATCAATTCTCCTCTGCCAACATTTGTGACCAGGGATGGTGATATTTAATGTAAGTGGTGCTCCATTGATGCCTCTAGTGCACTGCTAAGTGTGGTGGAGTCATCAAACTCTAATGATCGGTTCATTTTTCGAATGCCTACATTACTTAAATATTCCTAATAAACAATTTTGGTGCATCTTCCACATATGGAGGAGTCCTTCCAAGTACGTTGTCAACTTTTTCATGTCCATAGGCGCTAAGCCCTTTCTAATATGCACGCAGTGCTTAAATCCTCATCAATTTGCATACATCCCTTAGCATGAAAAGTATTTTATTGAAATAATTCTATATGCACTTATCACTTCACACATGAAAACATCGCATAACCAAGGTCTAGGCATTCCTTTCATCACTTAAAGGAACAATCAAATTTAAGAAACAAATTTATCTCCTGGCTCCACCACCTTGGTTTTATTTCTCGACGTGCCTTTTTTTCATCTGGGGTAAGCCTTTCATGCTTACATGTCCAGTGGTTCCACCTTGCACCTTTTCCCATTGATATTATGCTACCTCTCTATCTTTCGTCATGTCCCAGTGCCCTGTCAACTTAGATCTACCTCTCCTTCACCTTTTTAAAACCTTCTACGATTGTAGGTCTGAGATGATGTGTCCTAGTGGGTCCTACATTTTCCTTAGGCATATTTCTCATTGGTCCTTGGATATCTCATAACCATCACTTAATCGCAGTTCCTAGTCAACTTAAATATTCCTCCCTTGTGCTCTTTCGAAACCCTCTGGGGTCAAGCCATCGAGATGACATGTCCCATTGGGATCTCTGTTGCTCTCGTGAAAATTTTAAATGCCAGTTTGGATGAGTTTTTTATGCCACCACAATGCCTTAATTTTCCAGTGCCCAATCATCCTAAATGCCTTTACATGTGCCCTTTAAAAAAATTTAGGGGAAGCCCTTCTAGGATAATGGCATGCTTACATGAACAATCCCTCATGGTTCCTCCTGATGGGTGACACATGCTACACATTTTTTTCCCACTTGACCACCTAAAAATTCCAAAATCACATGCCACTTGTCCTCCTATACCAAAAACATGATGATGTCATCCTAGTCTTACGTCATCCAGACACTTCCAAAATATTTTGTGCCCGGATCTCACGGGAAAAGACCTCCATGATGACGTGGTTGTGGGACATTCCAGTGGTGGTGAAACTCCTCCAATCAATACTATTAGCACTTTTTGTGATGCTATGTGGACTTTCCACCTCTTCCAAAGCATACGTCATCCTAGGCCTCAACTCTAATGCACCTTTTGAACCTTTCAGGGAAACTCTACTAGGATTACGTGTTTTATGGGCTCCACAATCATCCAATGAGAATATCCTCCATTATTTTGTTTCCTTCCAACATTTTCCAAAACATTCACTTAGTCACTCCACTAATAGCTTCTTTGAATTTGAAAAAAAATGCCAAACTTTGTCAACACTTTGTCCCTACTCAATATTTAGCTCTGCAATTTTAACTTTTGCGACACTCACCTTTGACTGGAATTAAATTCTAATCTAGGAGGACATTTGTAGAATTCAATACATCATTGGAAAACTATTTCTGAGAATTATCCAACTATGCCGTTTTCAGGAGCATGTGAGTTAATATCCAGAGGAAGCCTAATTCCTTCAAATCCTAGGACTCCCCTTGAGCTTGACACACCATGCACATCGATTCTAACCTAGTTTCGTTCAATGTTATCTTAGTTGACATCAATACCAACAAACTTGATGTCACCATCCATCCTAATGATGTTCATCGCCCAAAAAATATATTTTCATGGTTAGCTTAGGATTCCTTGCATCTAACTTTTTCATACACTCATGGGGACCAAATGATTCTCCATGTTTAGTTTTGTAGACTACACTTGTGTTAATAATAAATTGGAACTCCCTAGAAGAATGGAATTAAAATTGCATGTAAATACAAAAATAATTCGATAACGCATAATTTTTTATTCAATAATATAATATACTAATGAAATCATAAAACTATCACAATTTTATGTACTTATGAATAATTTTCCAATTCAATGCAATATCATGCAAACACAATGTGCTTGATGAATGATATATTATAGTAATGCATGAAAAATGTAATAACTACAAAAATTGACACAAAAGTGACACAAAGAGGAAAAAAATGAATGTTTTGAGCATCATAGATATGATTCAAACTAAAAACAAATATGATGCTAATTAAATGTAAAACCCATTTTAAAACCCTAATCCGTACTAGAAAAAAAAAATACTTAACCAAGGGAAATTGTGATATAGGACATACTAAGGAAAATCAATTCAATACTACATTCCAATATTGTAGTAGTGCACCTCTTCATGCATGTGAATTAATATTTTATAGTAATCATGGGAAATGGATGCAACCTTTTACATGATAAGAAACAAATAATGATCAGTAAAAGGTTAAAATACCTACCTCATCAAGGAATACAAAGATAAATTTATTATTATAGTAATGCATGAAAACTATAAGAACTACAAAATTTTTCAAAAACATGACAAAAAGAGGAAAAAAAGAATGATTTGAGCAACATATATATGATGCAAACTAGAAGAAAAATATGATGCAAATGAAATGTAAAACCTCATTGTAAAAACTTAATTCCTACTAGAAAAGAAATACTTGACCAAGGGAGATTGTGATATATCACATATGAGGAAAATCAATTCATTGCTACATTCCAATATTGTAGTGGTACAACCTTTTATGAATGTGAATTGATATTTGATAGTACTCATTGGAAATGGATACAACCTTTTACATAATAAGAAACAAATAATGACTAGTAAAATCTTAAAAGGCCTACCTCATCTAGGAATACAAAGATAAATAGAATATTTCTAGTACCTACAAAATAAGGGTATACAATTAAAATAATTAACAAATACTAGAAGCAAGAAACCTTCATATCTTATGGAGTAATTTATTTAAGGAGTTAGAGAAACCAGTGGAAGCTATGCTTCCATTTCATATAGAAATAATATTTCGGACACTAAATATCCTCTCAGGAGGAATGTAATATTCCTAAATTAACATGCAGCTAATTGGAATAATAATTTTTCTCTTGTCATTTATTTAGGTGAATAAATGGGTAGGTAGGCCCATAAATCTCTTTAGTAGGCATAAAATCCCTCTTAATGTGAAAAGGGATCATATTCATAGCTGGATAAAGCACCCTCATGTGTGAACAGGGGCTAATGCATGTGGACAAGGTCAAGTTTGACCAAGTCAACAACGCTAGTATGGAGGAAGTGGATCATCATTAAGAGATAGCGCAGTCAGAATGAGAGGAAGGCTCCATGATGGTGGAAACCCTAATGAGTGGGACCCAAGGTGAGAAGCTCACATTTTTTATAAGGAGGGCAAGGTAGCCATAGTGAGTTATGTTATTGATTATTGATTTTGTGTTCTGCATGACTTATTGCATTCTTCAGCTGTTTAGTTGAGCTTGCAGTGTTGTTTAGCACAGGGTGTTCTGGAGAGGGAATCCCACCTCTTCCCTTGAGGTAGCCTCTTGGTAGAGTATTGTACTATCATTCCCACACATCCAAAATTCTGGCAAAGCTTCAGTCTTTAGCTACAACGTAATGTCTATTCAGATTTGTGTTGTGTTGTAGGGTGTTGCAGTGAAGGGTTGAGAAACCCACTTTTTGAGCTAGTTTTTTAGAGGAGGAAGCATTATTCCCTTTGGGGGATCACCAAAGGAGTTTCTTGAGCTTTCTTTCACATCTTGGCACTATTTCAACCTATTCCCATCATCTACAATGAAAATTCCCTCTTTAACTGCATTATTTCAGTGAGCATTTACAGTGGAGATTTCAGTGCTTGATTTGGAGGGTGAGATCTTCAGTGTTAGGATAAGCATTTCACTTGGAGACCCTGTTGGACGAGATCTATACATTTATTTATCAGTTCAACCACCTCCTTCCAGTATTTAGTTTGCAGCTTCAATTCATCCCTAGGGCTTCATTCTAACATTTCGGTATTTTGGGTATTTCCATAAATCCTTCCCAAGTTTTCTTGGGAAGGTGTTTAGGAGTCTAGATCTTCACTCCTCGCATTATTTGAGATATATAACAACAGATATACATTGATCTATCTTTATGCAGTATTTTGTGCCCTAGAACTACGTTTTCATGGCTCGTGGCACTTGTATAGTAGCATTTCTCATGTATTAGCATATTTCCCTATTGGAGGCTTGTTTCCCATTGCTTGAGTGACTTGATCCTGAAGATATTGTTCTTGAATGTTTGTTGATATATTTAATAATATGGTTGTAAATTTGTCTCATGTAATGGTGTATTGATTTATTCACTACTCTTTCCATTATTGTGTTCACAAATTGATGCTTTCCCATTTGGGAATAATACAGTGGTATCAGAGCATAATCTTGGCTCAGCCTGCAAGTTTTAGCCAATATTCTATAAGAAGAAGAAGAGAAGAAAACTAGATCTAAAATGATGGAAGGAATGAGCTTTGTCTCATCAATTTTCAGATCTATGACGAACCTCTCCAAGGAGGTCAAGCAGATGAAGGAGGAGAGATACAGTGAGACCTCTAAAGGGTTTCAAGAAGAGGAAGGTCCATGTAGTTCCTATCAGTAGAAGAAAGAATCGGTGTTGTAGATAGATCCAAAGTAATACACTATGCCCTTTTATTTTGAGGAAGAAGGCAAGAGGTATGGAGATGGAGGACACTTATATTATGAGATTCTAAGTGAATACCTTGCAGAATAGAAGTCTCAACCTAGAGCTTTCAAGGAGAATATAACTCTCCCACAGTTCATTCTGCTCAAAGAAGAAAGGAGACCTTGCAACAATAGATTCCTATTTCCTACATTTGATGGGTCATCCCATGTACATCAAGACCTTGGGGAACGGAGTTGGATGCATTATTCCTACTACGTCCAGTGGTATAAAGAGAAGTTGTTGAGATTGCAGCGATGCACCTTGAAGGTGAAGCAAACATTTGGTGGTTCAACCATTTGAGTCATGCAAGAGTGACTTCATACGCAGATTTTACTCAAAGGTTGATCAAAAGGTTTGAAAATAATAAATTAGAGGGGAATATGCCTTCACCACTACTTTCTACGAGAGCAATTGCGTCAGGAGAAAGAACCCTTGCATATTTGCAAAGTGGTCTTAATCTCTTGACATATATAGTCCCATGCACTATTGTGGAGATGCAAGAGGAGGAGGAGACTTATACTAGCACTGATGTAGCCATAGAGGAGCAGCCATCATCATCAGTAGTTTGGGAAGTCATCACACTGGAGGAAGGAACCCTTGTAGTAGTACAATATGTTCCCAAGCTTTACCAAGGTATGCACATATTTCCATTTCCTGTCATTTCAGTGCATATTATGGATAGTTGTGGGAATGTACCATTGCATGACCTAGGGTCAAAGCACATTGTTGATTTGGAGCAGCAAACTATCACTGTGCTGATCAGCCTTGAATTGTTCAAGGAGGAGATAAATAGTCATCATGGTTATTCATTGTTGAGATGCACACAACTCTTGGGGTTGGAGTGTGGATTTTTGGAGGATAGGATGAGCATTGTCCTAAACAATCCAATGCAGAAATATATGCTCAAAATTGAGCATGAGCATGAGACAACAAGTACACCATTATGGAGATCAAAAACGTTGTCATTGAGCAGAAGTGATGACTTGGGGGCCCAACTATTATTAGATCATTATGATTACCATTATACTTGTGTGACATTGTATGGGCAGATGATGAGAGACATCTTATATTTCATTATTGTGATGGATATTCCTTGATGGGTATTATACAGCTCAATGAGAAGACTTTTCCTTCAGCATACTTGGATCCTTATGGATTCAACATGGTCATTGATGAGTGTTCTTCACTTGGAGATCTCCGGGAGATTGCAGTTCAACATCCCATGAAATGAAAAAATAGAAATTTAATTTGGGGGTATGGTATTCTCCATAGGAGGAATACCAAAGTGGAGTATGGTAGGAGACACCTACGTCAGGATGAATGGGTGTGGGTTTTAACATGAGGTTGGTGAGCCACCTACATATCTATGACACAGGGCAGCAAGAGGCATGTTTGCATTGGCTACTCTTGAAAGAGTTTGGCCATCATGTGACATATACTTTGCCACAAGGTATGTTATGGTTTGAGGCATTGCATGGCACCCATATGTTATGGTAGCAGACTATTTGGTTGTATGGGCATTCTACAAGTCAATCATCATGATGTTACTCCATGACTTGTATGATGAGGAGATGAGAAGGCAACAAGAGTTGTTGTTGTGTTGGATACTCTTGGGAGAGTATGGGTTGATTTTCTCCCATACTTTGCATGATGTTGCAAGAGTAGATGGCGGAACAATCATGGTGCAAAGGTGATACTCATTAGATTTGGAGGATTAGGAGGTACTTCCAATTTGGAAGGAATCTCCCATATATAGTAGCACTATGGTAG
The DNA here is from genome assembly GCA_034641835.2 of Pinus albicaulis. NCBI lineage: Eukaryota > Viridiplantae > Streptophyta > Pinopsida > Pinales > Pinaceae > Pinus > Pinus albicaulis. The sequence goes on along the minus strand of CM076584.1, from coordinate 1,673,236,601 downwards.
ATGACTTTGGCATTTGGCATGTCAAATAATGGAGCTATGAGATGATAGGATCCTTATTGCAAAGGCTAACAGTGCTGTCACTTGGGAGCTTGGTTTTGTTGATGGAGTGAAACCAAGATCACTTCACATATGATGCACTTGATGGACAAGTAGGAGATGAGAGTGATGGAGTAGTGGATGGAGACATCTATTACCATGATATGATCTTCTTGACTTGGATTTCCAAGCATAAGAAGAAAGATCTTCATGCAACACATAATTCATTCCTTTTCATGGAGATATGTCATACCACTATGGAGGGCTCATTCATGGATATTATTCTCAACTTACTCTCATTACATGGTAATAATTGTGTTGTTGCACTTATTTATTATCTAACATAGTATTTGCATTCTCTTACCATCTCTATACAGTGCATTGCTCCACAATAGGGCAAGCCTCTATTCGGGCTTCATGGTCATTTTGGGACCAACATCTATGATGGAGAGAGCCATTTATTTTATCATTGTGGGCAAGTGTTTTACTATTCCCTGTATGCTCAGTTTATATATAATGTCATTTACTATTTACTAGTAGATGTGATGAGATGCACAACTAGCAATTTGTTAGGAGATGGGTTGCCATGTTATTTTCTAAAACAACAGTTAGAAAAACTACACTATGACCACTTGGAACATTGTTGGTACCTTCTAGCACTACACGAAACCTTCGCTACTTTTCTCATTTGGATTCCATATGAATATAATGTCATATTAATTTTATATGGGATGATCAGGGAAAGAACCAACGAGTGGGTCTTTTAGGATCCAATTGCCTTTTTTCCTCATGAAGGCAACATTAATACAACCAAAATTCAGTAGAAACTCTACAATTATCATAAGTGGAGAGAGAGAGAGAGAGAGAGTGGGATGGAAAATTTGGCCCATCATGTTCATCTATGCAACCCATCTACTTTGTAGGAGCTTAAGGTGGAGGAGATCCTTCATGAGTTTCCATGTTGGAGGGTGACTCATTTTGTATGGATGATAGCTTGGGGATGGAGGATTCACATGGGAATGATGGTTCCCCATGTATCTCAGGTTCCATGCCTCAAGAAGGCCTCTAGAATACACATTTTTGCCTCTATGGGTATTTTACTTCTTCATGATGATATCTATTTGGGATGGTCACCAAAAGCTAACTTGCATACTTGGGAGGAGAAACTTGGGGATTTATTGATGACACAACATCCTATTCCTTGGAGGAGTTTATCATATGAGGATGTTATAGGAAGAGGAGACAAGGATCTTCAGTTCTATTATTACAGTTGCTTGAGGACAAGCAACATTTGGAAGGGGGGGACTATAATATTCCTAAATTAACATGCTGCTAATTGGGATATTATTTTTTCTCTTGTCATTTAGTTAGGTGAATAAATGGGTAGGGAGGCCCATAAATCTCTTTAGTAGGCATAAAATCCCTCTTAATGTGAAAAGGGATCATATTCATAGTTGGATAAAGCACCCTCATGTGTGAACATGGGATAATGCATGTGGACAAGGTCAAGTTTGACCAAGTCAACATCGCTAGTATGGAGGGAGTGGATCATAATTAAGAGATAGTGTAGTGTGAATGGGAGGAAGACTCCATGATGGTGGAAACCCTAATGAGTGGGACCCAAGGTGAGAAGCTCACATTTTTTATAAGGAGGGCAAGGCAGCCATAGTGAGTTATGTTATTGATTATTAATTTTGTGGTCTACATGATTTCTTGCATTCTTCAGCTATTTAGTTGAGCTTGCAGTGTTGTTTAGCACAGGGTGTTCCCGAGTGGGAATCCCACCTCTTCCCTTCAGGTAGCCTCTTGTTAGAGTATTTTACTATCATTCCCACACATCCCTAATTATGGCCAAGCTTCATTCTTCGGCTACAACACAGTGTCTATTCAGATTTTTGTTGTGTTGCAGGGTGTTGCAGTGGGGGGTTGAGAAACCCACTTTCCGAGCCATTTTTTCATAGGAGGAAGAATTCTTACCTTTGGGAGATTAGAAAGGGCGGTTATTGAGCTTTATTTCACATCTTGGCACTAGGCCAACCTATTCCCATTATCTACAACACAGATTCCCTCTTTGACTACGTTATTTCAGTGAGAATTTATAGTGGAGGTTTCAGTGTTTTATTCGGAGGGTGAGATCTTCAGTGTTAGGATTAGCCTTTCACTTGGAGACCTTGTTGGAGGATATCTATTCATTTCTTTATCATTTCAGCCACCTCCTTCCAGTATTCAATTTGTAGCTGCAATTCAACCCTAGGGCTACATTCTGGCATTTCGGTATTTTGGGTATTTCCATAAATCCTTCCCGGGTTTTCGTGGAAAGGTGTTTAGGAGTCTAGATCGTCACTCCTAGCATTATTTGAGCTATATAACAACATATCTACATTGATATATATTTATGGAGCTCTTTATGCCCTAAAACTACATTTTCATGGCTCATGGCACTTGTATAGTAGCATTTCTCATGTATTAGCATATGTCCCTATTGCAGGCTTGTTTCCCATTGCTTGAGTGACTTAATCCACAATATCTTGTGCTTAAATTTTTGCTGATATATTTAATAAGATGGATGTAAATTTTTCTCATGTAATGGTGTATTGATTTATTCACTTCTCTTTCCATTATTGTGTTCACATATTTCTGCTTTCCCATTTGGGAATATTACAAGGAAAGTGAAATCCAAAATGGACCATTAATGGGAAAATGATTTTTTTAATGGATTTTGTAATTTAGTTTAAGTGATAAATTTATAACTGTTTGTTAAAACCTTATTATAATTTTGGTTCAATCCCTATTATCAATACCTCATAAAGCTCAATGGATATGGAGCTAAGGATATATCCAAGAGGAAATCATTCCTTTGCACTTTACATTCTACACTTTGTGTGAAATGACAAGGATATAGGAAAAGTTACAAAGATTTAGTTTATGTAAATATTTAGATACAAAGAGTTGTAAACCATGTAGATAAATGATCAATGAGGATTAGAGCTAAGTTTAGGTGGAAAAAATAATTGATCATGCATGTATATAACTATATTTTTTTACCTCCATATTAGGACCTTCACAACCATACCTTTACATTGAAAAAGACAATGCTTTTTTCTATTGATCAAAGAAAGTAGAAGACCTCAAAGACAAAGAATGCCAAGGTCGATATAACCCTACTTAGAAAATAATTTCACCACACATATTCATGACACATGTACATCCCAATGATTAAGGAGATAAGGAGATGCCACATGACATTTACTTTGGCAAAAATAGCACTAAAAGAAGAGTTACAATGTCAAGATATGTTATAAGAGAGTCTTATGTTAGAGGTTTCCTTAGAAACCTATGAGGACATCTCTTGAGGATATTTTTAATAAAATTGTAACTATTATAGTGGAAATTCTTATCCTTCTATGGGGAATAAAAATTGCAAGAAAAAGTAATGAAAAGGCATTTTAAAATGAGAAGAAAACACAAAAAAATCTAAGTACTAGATTTAGCATTTGATGGAATCTTGAAAATTTAATAGGTCAAAAGAAAAAAATTCTCAAATGAAGAGGACAAAAGGAATTTATTAGTTTTTCCATGTGTAATGAAGATGATGTCAATGACATTTTGCAATGTAAAAAATAAAATTTAAAAATACACGAAATCTTTGGTAGAGAGTGTATAGCTCTTAGCTCTTTTTGTAGCCATGCATGAAGATAAAAGTTCCAAATAATAATGATTTGTTATCAAAATGGGTTCTCAACTAAAATATATATGTTGGCGATATGTTTATGATTGAATTTTTT